>JACSZP010010755.1:0-12497 GCA_016161895.1 Pinna nobilis
TAACAAGATTTACATAGAGTTAAAAAGGGAAATTTGACCAGGTCTCTAAAAATTGCCCCTATTGGTCCAACCAGGCTGAATTTCATTTTACACCAACTAGACATTATACTGAATACATTAGTGGTAGTCCCATGTTTATATGACTTACGGTTCAGGAGGAGTAGCAATAACAAGATTTTACTATTTTGGCCCCTAAACTGGACCCTTTTGATATAACAAGGCTGAATTTCATTTTAGACCAACTACATGTTATACTGAAAACATATATGAAGTCTAGAAGTGAATATGTAGTATAGTTAAGGAGGAGTAGTGATAACAATAAATTGTTTACGGATGGACGGACGGACGGACGACGGAGTATCACATAAGCTCTGCTGGTCTATGACCAATAGAGCTAAAAACAGTCAAACTGCCAAATCTAAGATATCTGTCTATTAATAAAGCACCTGTTACTATTATAAGTGAAATAATCTATATATAGATCACCTGTCTATAAATGCCATTTTTATCTGTTCTCATGAGTGGCCTGTATAAACAGGTTTGACTGTAATTATCATAAATCAATCAAAAAAGAGGAAAAAATCTTTAATTTCTGTTTTCAAATACCTCTAAATGCCACACTACACGGTGATATTTCCCGGATAATACTTTCCTGCTCCGGAACTCCCGCTGACATAACGATGCTCTAAGTCATAACAGTAGCTGTTGATAATTGGTTTCACATTTTAGTTCTCCCGCAGGACGAATTTGCTCCAATCACTTTGAATTTTACGGCTATTGTTGAATATCTATGCATCCCGTGTCGAAATGGAGAAAACTTTTACATGGAACGGCATTTAATTTTCCTGGTTTTTTATTCCCATTGTAACTTTCCATTAGGCAGATATGGAAACATCTCCACAGGATAGAGTTGTATTGAGGCCTAAGTTTGTATCCAATATAGATTTATCATATATTCATGAATTCTGAAGATTTTATCAATTCCGTTTTAATAACAACACATTAAAGTCTATTCATACCAGCTCCACACTTGCGAATTATTGGATTTTAAGTCCATACTCTCATCATGACTGTGGGATTTGAATGAGCCTTAATTGCTCACTTGTGATTCATCTCATTAAATTAACATGCATATCGTTAATTTTGCAGATACACCAAATGTTTGAAATTCAAACGAATCTATATCATTTTTCCCTGTGGAGTTTCCAATGGAATTATATAAACATTTCATCTTGTCACGCTTGATTGGCTAGGTTAATGCCCAATCAAAGGTTATAAAGTACAGCTACTGTATTCATCAATTAGATGATGTTGAAGGAACTCTTTCCTGTTGTTTTGTTACAGTTGAATCTGTCTTAAAAGACCACTACCATGAGTGACCACCTGTCGTGAGAGACGGATACCGCCTATCATGAGAGACCAAGACAACCTGTCATGAGAGACCACCTGTCGTGAGAGACGGATACCACCTATCATGAGAGACCAAGACAACCTGTCATGAGAGACCAGTCATGAGAGGAGAGATCACCTGTCTTGAGAGACCACCTATCCTGAGAGACCACCTGTTTTGAGAGACCAGTGTTATGAGAGACCACCTGTCGTGAGAGACGGATACCACCTATCATGAGAGACCGAGACCACATGTCATGAGAGACTAGTCATGAGAGGAGAGATCACCTGTCTTGAGAGACCACTGTTATGAGAGACCACCTATCCTGAGAGATCACCTGTTATGAGAGACCACCTGTCTTGAGATACCATCTAATATGAGAGGCCACTTGTTTTGAGAGATCATCTGTCTTGAGAGACCACTGTTATTAGAGACCATCTGTCTTGAGAGACCAGTCATGAGAGGAGAGACCATCTGTCTTGAGAGACCATCTGTCTTGAGAGACCAGTCATGAGAGGAGAGACCATCTGTCTTGAGAGACCATCTGTCTTGAGAGACCAGTCATGAGAGGAGAGACCACCTGTCTTGAGAGACCAATTTTGTATGAGACCACCTGTCATGAGAGACCCTCTGTCTTAGGAGACCACTTATAACAATACATGCATTTAAATAATCAAATGAATAAATCCTGTCATCAGAAACCATCTGTCTTCAGAGACCATGTTTCTATAGCAGAAGAAGTGGACTCTCAAGACAGGTTCCACTGTATTTAACATCATACTTAGAAACCTTTAACATTTATGGAGATGTCACCATATACCAGTAAAGCCCCCTGGCTTCAAATATGACTACATGTACAATGTATGCTTAGCACTTATGGCCATTGAGCAGTGAGGATCTTTAGCATGCTGATACCTACCATGACACATACACGACCTTAGTTTTTAATGTATAACCTACTATGAAGCAAAATGTTTGTTTTATGGATGTTTTTCACAATTTTTGACATCATTTCAGCCAAATTTTTGTAGAATCAAACCGATGCAAGCTTCAAAAATAGAATCATTTACATGACAACTCCCTACACTTAGATGAGACAGTAAAAACCATTTCCCGTGTCACAGTAGGTGTTGGCATATAAAAGAACCCTCTCAGCTCAATGGCCATACATGTAAGTACCAAGCATAAGAAAAATTTATGGCTCTTCACGAGCAGGCAGTGATGTTTCCATAAAAGTGAAATATTCTTGAGTGGGATGTTAAACAACAATACAACAACTCTTTTTCTATGTGAAGTGTTACATTTGTCTGATGAAAGCCAATCCAAAGAACAGCAAATAAACCCTTTTCATAATAATAATCTTATCATACCATTATCTAACATAAGTAAAAAGACAAATATAAAACTTAACAGAAACTAAAGGCCGAATCTGAAACTACACCCAGAGTCTTGGCTCCAGGCTGATTGCAATGAAGGACAATTCTGTAGTTGTACGCTGGGTCAGTAATCCAGGTCAGAAACATCTTCAACAGTCAACATAGGAAATTGCCAACATTCATCATTTTTCGGTTAACAGCAATTTTTGACATAAAAGAAACATTACTATTACTACAGAACAGTCAGTTAACGGTCAGATAATTGGAGCAATAATATTTTTGCAATCGCTATATAAAGAAAAATTGTTTAACCATAACTCTAAAAATTGTTTAACCATAACTCTAAACATCGCTATCAAGCCTACTGCGTTCACACCAGAAATAACAAAACATGCATACTTGTTTCCATTAGTGGAAGCACATGGAGACGTGATTGGTAAATCCATCAAGATCTTCCCAGGAACTAACCCACACAAAATGTTTGGAGAAAAACAAAACTTCCCATGGGTTTTTACAAAAAGAGACACTACCCACAGGATTAAACAAGGAAATAGACTAAATCACTGCTGTAATTTCCGGATCTGTCCCTATTTGTTATTAACAAACTGAAATTCCGCCCATCCTGGTCTCTGTTTCAACAGTAAAATTAAAGCTGTAATTCTTATTTTTAGCCCCTAATGGATAAACAATTGCGAAATAAATAAGACTGTGATGTTGATTAATTGCATAAGAAGACGGATTGGAAAAGGCAGACGCTCGGAAATCATTTTCATCTGATGTGACAGGCTCTCGTTTGAGCTTAACGGAATCAACAGGCTGGTCTATTTTTGTATCACATCGGGATTACTAATTTTTTCTCTGTTGCACTGAAATGGATTTTCTACGGAATGGATGTATAGAAATCCAGTACAGTTGACCCTCTTTTGATAGACCACTGTTGTGAGATACCACCAGTCTTGAGGGACCACGTAATCTTGAGAGGCCACTTATAAGAAAACACATTTTTAAATAAACATGCTTTTCACTAGAATAAAACCTGACACAAGAGACCAACTGGGAAGACCCCATTTCCATGGCAGAAGGGGAGGTCTATGAAGACTGGTTCAACTGTACATACATTTGTACACATATGGTTGAAAGAAGATTAAAGGTACACTTGGACTCATTTAGCAAAAATTTGTCATACACGATATAACAACGGAATCGTGTACAAATGGATATAATTAAGCGATTTCCACATTAAAAATGGTCAAATCAAGGTTTACATGTCCGTGCTGGACATGTTTAATGTTCGCGTAATTTGCCCTACTTATAGGCATCGGCCATGTCTGTTAAAATGGCGGGAAATGAATACAACCCGTAAACATGTATTTTTGATATTTTATATGATGATATCTATATATTGCGTGCATATTTTTTGTATTTTATCAGCTACATCCTCTAGTTATATGCTGGTGCAAATGTGATATTTTAATTTTTTAATTCTGTGAAGATGAAAATTGAGTCCAAATGTATCTTTAAAAGATGATGCGACAAATTGTAACATATGACAAGTGGTTTCTTTATTCAGGTGATTTTTGTAAGAAAAATAATGCTTTTTGAGGCATACATGTAGGTTAAATAAGGCTGGTGGTTTTTAAAATCAGTGAGACAATAAGGATGGTCGACTATAAATGACATTAATCATTTAGCTTCTAATAAACAAAAAAGTTTAAACTTAATTTATTATAGAACAATTAACAAACAAATTTAGATAACTCATATTAATGTATCTCGTTGGCTCTGATGTTGGCATGCAGGAGTCCTTGCTGTGTGAGGAAATCGGAGAACCTGGAGATTGAAAACCCATATATGTGTCTGAGTTTGTGACCACCATACCATCTCACATACTACCTAGGCAGAGCTGAGTATTGAACCCGGAGCGCATTATGGAGAAGCGAGCGTGCTAGCCAACTACACTACTCAGACACCAATCATTAAAACCAACTACACTTAACACAAAAATGTTGAAGACCTAAGACGCCACATCTGATACTTAGAAAATATGCTGTATCACCAGAGAAACCTCGATCACTATCAATCTATTTAAGGAATCTGATAAAAAAAAAAGGAATGTGATAAACAAGAAACAATGGGAAGCTGATAGAAAAAGAGCCAATGAGAATCTAATAAAAGACAGCCAATGAGAATCTGATAAAAAAAGGGAGCCAATGAGAATCAAGTAAAAAGAGCATCAAAAAAGAATCTCTTAAAAAAAAACAATTGGATTATGGTATATAAGAATCAATAGCGAGCTGATAAAAAGAGCCAATAAGAATTTGATTTAAAAGAAGCAATAGGAATCTGATGAAAAAAGAACAATAAGATTATGCATTGTATTGAGGAACTTTAGTTACAGGCATGAATATAACATCTGAATGAAAATATCTGAAAATATTTCTAAGGTGACAGGAAGAAAAAATGTGGTATTGTGTGTTTTGTAATACAAAAACAAGAAGCAATCATAAGAGATCGTGGTAAAAACGTTATCTTGGGGAATAATGCACTTTTTCTCTGCCATATTGGATGACGGTTCATATTATTTGCAGAACATTTGCATGTTGTTTGCAGAAAACCATTAACAAATTGGTTGGGGAAGGGGGAATGAAACATATATCATATTTAAGACTTTAGAATACATGTAATCTAGGGTAAGGAGGCCTTATGGCAAACCATTTGAAAGTAATGGCCAATCATAAAGTTTTACTGATAAAATGGCAGACTGACCAAAAATATGTACATGTATATATATATATATGTAGGAGCCCAACAAAAACTTTCTATTTCAAATTACTAAAACAAACAACATGTTGTACAAATTCTGTATTTCTTGTTAGGATGGTTTGAGTCAGATAATGTCACATCTTAAAATCATTGAGGATTCATTTCTGAACCACTAAATTTCTGTTACTTGCTATCAGCTATCATGAAGTATCCATGTCAATGGAAATTCTACATCACTTCAACTTCAACATCAAAAGCATACTTCACATACACTCCCATAATGCTTTGCAGCAGTTGGACTAAAATGGCAGTCAATAATGGCTCAATCTTCTTGTCCTTTTTGAAACTAAAATTCTTTTTTTCAAGTCAATTAAAAGTAAAACACCTATGATACTTGCCATTAAAGGTGACCTTTTTCCTTTTCTTTGCAGAGGTGACCATCTTCTCGATTTTTTGCCCCAAAAACTTTGATTGACGGCTATGAAAACGTTAGTGTACGTTGCACAAAATTGAATAATGATGTATGAAATTTGAAAACTGTAATTGAATCAATGAGACAAGTTTGCAGAGTAACATGTCACTACTTTTTCTACAAACACCTGTTCCTTTTATCAATTAGATGAAATACGACATCAAATACCTTGGTAATAGTTTGTATTGTCAAATGTAATCGTCAATCAATACAGGTGAGTTACAACGAAAATAAAAGAACCATTTTGTCATGCACACGATTGATTGAAAAACATATTTATAACATGTACCAGCAAACTGTATCCCTACGTCTTTTAATACATTTTCAATATCTAAGTTTGTTGATTGTTAATGTCCCACTCAAGAATCTTTCACTTACATAAATATTTCATCGTGTGCCAGTGAAGGGTGACAAAGATTGTCTATGCTTGGCACATATGGTCGTAGCAGGGAGGATTCTTTAATGTGCTGACACCTACTACAACATAGGACCTCAGCTTTTACTGTCTCATACATTTGTACATAAGACAGGGATAGTCAACCACAGCATTGCTGGGATTTGATCCCAAGATCTCAAAATCAGAAGTCAAATACACTAACCACTAGGCCATGGCAGCCCTCACCTTCTATTTCTTAAACCACGTACTTTCCTTGAACTCTCTATTCAATTTCAATTAACCTGCACATTTAGAAATCACGAAAAATACATGTACATTTGAAAATTTGAGAACATAAAAATTTATGGACATAAACTATATGCTACAAGTGACTGATGTTATGACAGACCATCTATCTTGGGAGACCACTCAAGAATATTTCACTCATATGGAGACATCATCGAGTGCGGCTGAAGGGCTACAAATTTTGCCTATGCTCGGCACTGCTGGCCTTAGAGCAGGGAGGGTTCTTTAACGTGCCAACACCTACTGTGACACGGGACCTCAGTTTTTAACTGTCTCATCCGAAAGACAGTGATGGCCAACCACGGAATGGCGCTACATGGCTCAAACCTGGATCTTTCGATTTGCAGTCGAACACGCTAACCACTCTGCCACAGAAGCCCCACCGCTGTGATGACAGACCACATGTAATGAGTGAACTTATAAAGAAACAATTCAATTTAGAGGAACCTATGCCAATACTATGTCTTGCAATGTTACATTTCAACAACCAATGCATGGTCTCTCCAGATGAGTGATTGACCATATCTTCATTTCAATTAACTAACTCAGTGCTATATTCCAACAAAGCATTATACCTGTAGATGTCATGTAATTCCTGGTAACATACAGATTTTAAACTCTCAAAATGTCACTCGGCATGAGTTATTGACCTCATCTTTATTGCAAAGGACTTATAATCTTGGTGCAATACTGAAACAAGGGGTAAAGTCTCTACTTGCAATTTCTTACAGTGTACATCTAGCTTAAAGTCTCAAAGTGTCCGAGCACTCAAGGTCATAAGGTCAATAAACCTAATGACCTTTCAAAAGGTACCGACCTTGTATTCCCTAGCATTACCTATTTACTACATTGTAATTGTAAAACCCTACCATTATCATAGTGCAAAAGTTGGATTTAATGTTTACTGCCCCAGACAGCCAAACAAAATAGCCCTCATTTCCCTTCTCATGTGATCTTAGGCCGTAGGGGCATAAGAAAACTACCTACCTTTTCCCACTGCATCTCTATCTTTTTCACCCATTTTGAAGTTTCTAACCGGATATGGTTTTAAATTTGATCACAATCCACTTAAAAAAGTATCTGCATGGAAACCGCGCACCAGCTGATCCAACACGCAGTTTTATATTTGTGGTTATTTCAAAAAATTATAAAAGCTGTTAGCACTTGTAACTTAGGTATATATTTCTTGTATTTGAATCATTTTGTTGGATCTATACTTCCCATTTTATTGTTGTTTTTTTTGTTTTGTTTTTTAATCTTTTTTTATTTTTGTTATGTCATATATTATGTCATTTTCTGGTCTATGGTAAACCAAATAGCTTCAATGCAAAATCATATAAATACGAATTGATTAATTGTAACAAACGAGAAAATGGGAGGGTACCTAAACCCTTGTACCTTTTCGGCTAATTCGAATCACATCCAATAGGATGCTTGGATGGGGGTTCCATTTCAGAATATTTCTTTCCCTTGCTACAACAATAACAGTACATAGATCCATATATATCTTTTCATCTACATGTATAGAGAGAGGGGTGGCCATGGCTCATTGGTTACACGTAGTATATTCACCTTCCAATCTTGAAGTTGTGGGATTGAATTCATGTCATGATGCATTTAGCTTCCCTTATCTTTTGGATGAGACTTATTACAGTAAAAGCCAACATTGCGTGTCAGCATGTTAAAGAAACGTCTCTGCTCAATGGTCATAATTGTCAAGTATACACAGTTTAACCTGCCTAAGCAAACCACTGAATTAAAGGATCACCTCTATATGACCTAAATATATGGTTCACAAAATGGCTTTTTCCTACATAAATCACCTGAATTAAGAGATCACATGTCGTATGTGACCATTTTTTGCTCCTTCCCTTGGATGGTCTCTTAAAACCAGTTAGACTGTTTATGCAAAATTTATCGCATTTCACCAGCATCTGTGACATCTCTATATAAGTGAAAGATTCTTGAATGAGACGTTAAGCAACAGTACTGTCAACCAGTTGACCTATAGATAGGCAGTTTTTAGAGGCTGTAAATCTACATGTACAGTGTACTTACAATGTATCAATAGTACCATAAAAATTGAAAAAAAAAGTTCAATCTTTGCTTCCTTATACAGGCAAATCTATTTCCTATTTTACTTTGTTGTATAATTCAATTTCTAAGGACCGCAGATCAAATATCGAGGGTATGCATTATTCTGTCTGTTTGTTTCTCTGAAACAACAATGACCATAATTGCCAGGTGTTGTTCGCATTGTTGTTAAGTGTCAAACTTGACAATCGTTCACTTTTACAGAGATGCTATGGATGCCAGTGAAATAAAACAACCTTAAGCGGTGAAGGTTCTTTAACGTGCCAACACCTACTGTGACATGGAACCTCGGTTTTTACTATCAAATCAAAAAGGATGAGGACTACCAATTATTGACTGGATCTGGTGGCAAAAGTAATTTTTTGGCACCCTGGCTACGGACTATTGCCCTCCACTTCATGTTGGGCAATAGTCATGACCATGATCGCCAACAATTTTCTGTTGCCCTCAGACCCAGTCAAAAATAGTAATAAGTGTATACTATTATCTTATTGGAATATTGAATAGAGTGGCTAGATAGGCCATCCATAACAAATTGTTGGTTTAATATAGCCGGGTTGACAAAAGCTTTTTACATTGAGTTGGTTAAGGTAGGAGTTTTTTTCTCTCTTATTTAGAAAACTCTATATGCATGTACAATATAATCAATCAGAAAATATCTGAAGACTAATGAAAAAAAAATTCCAGATAAGCAATAATAAAAATTTGAGTCAAAGGGTTTTGAATGAGCAGGTCAACATTTTTTTAGATGGCCTTACATAGAGTGGCAGGTAACCCTGTCCGGAAACATCCTCATATCTAGCTGAGTGGGGTGCAAAAGGGAAGACTCTGTCCTTGTGTTATGACTCATTATCAGCATAAAGCCTGTGTACACTATGTCATGGGCCGCTGTAGCCTAGTGATTAGTGTGTTAGGCATCAAATTGAAAGGTCAGGGGTTCAAGTCTAAGCCATGTTGAGGTGGATGTCCCTGTCTTTCAGATGAGACAGTAAAAACTGAGGTCCCGTGTCACAGTAGGTGTTGGCACGTTAAAGAACCCTCCCTGCTCTACAGCCATAAGTGATGAGCATAGGCAAAATTTGTTGCCATTCATTGGCACATGGGGACTTCTCCATATGAGTGAAATATTCTCGAGTGGGATAGTATACAACAATACAACCAACCAACCAACACTATGTCAATCATGATTACCAGTACTTGCTCAATTTTGATAAGTTATACATTGTGTTTCTGACACTTTATAAGAGATTATATATTCGCAGGTATCAATTTTCATGGTATTTTTCTGAACCATGAACTTAGCAAACTTTAATCAAAGCAACTATACAGTACTGTATACAGGGTTATTTTTGCCCTAAAGCACTTGCACATAGTTTTGTCCTGTTTTAAATTTTATAATTCTATTCTATGAATTTACCCTTTTGAATTTGCCTAGTTTTGAATTTGATCGGTAGCAATGAGGGCAAAAGGCAATAATAAAATGGAGTAAAAAATTCCCCTGTATACAGTTTATGGAGCAGTGTTATAACAAAGAAAATTGATATTACTTTTTCTCCTCAGACCTCACTAAAAAGACCATTTCTATAATCAGGCCAATATTTATCAGTCTTGAACAGAATAGGATGGATTCTTATACAAATTCATTATTTTCAATGAAATTACTTTCAAATTTAAAGAATAATCAATTAATTGGATTAAATTCTCCATAATCATCTGCTTAATCTGTTGATGACATAATATGGTACAACCCTATCAGAACGGATGGCTGTATTAATTTGTAACATTTTTTTTTTGCATCCTGTAATTCGATGTGAAACTTAATTCCAAGAAATACAACCCGATCTGTGCTCAATACACCTGACTCATACAATGATGCTGCAACAGACTACAAACTAATTGATTATCTGTGTAACATGTGCACTGAATTGCACGAACAAAGTTACGACAAAAAAAGACACACAGCACTAGGAACTTTATGTTAAAAGGATAACAAAAATATTCAGATCTGTACATGTACATTGTTCATACAAACGATGGACCACTTTGTTATTGTTGTTGTCATGTTCTTATTTAATGCCATACTCAAGAATCCTTCACTTAAATGGAGACACTGGGGCCTCCGTGGCCGAGTGGTTAGTGTGTTCAACTGCGAATCAAAAGATCCAGGTTCAAGCCACGTAGCGCCACTCCACGGTTGGCTTTCCCTGTCTTTCGAATGAGACAGTAAAAAACCGAGGTCCCGTGTCACAGTAGGTGTTGGCACGTTAAAGAACCCTCCCTGCTCTACGGCCAGCAGTGCCGAGCAAAGGCAAAATTTGTAGCCCTTCACCAGCACATGGTGACATCTCCATATGAGTGAAATATTCTTGAGTGGGAGGTTAAACAACAATACCATACCATACATGGAGACACTGGTAAATGCTGGGAATTAGGGCTATATATAGGGCCTGTGCTTGGCACTAACAGTTCTTCACGCTGCTGAAACCAGGACCACTGTAGCTCAGTGGTTAGCACATTCATCTTCTGATCGTAAGGTCAAGGGTTCAATTACATGCCTCGCTGAGGTTGGATGTCCATGTCCATCGGGTGAGATAGCAAAATCCAAGGTCCCATGTCACAGTAGGTGTGAAAACCGTGTGTAAAAAAGTCCTCAATGCTCAATGGCCAAAAGTGCCAAACATAGGACAAATTTATAGCCCTTCACTGCAATCTGAAGGCAAACACGCTAACCACAGGTCCATAACAGCTCAAGAAGGGTTTGTCAAGGTATGGTATGGTATTGTTGTTTAACGTGTGACATGGGAATTCGGTTTTTACTGTTTCATCCGAAAGACAGGGATGGCCAACCTGGATCTTTCAATTCACAGTCGAACACCCTAACCACTCGGCCAAGGAGGCCCTGATTTGCAAAGGAAACACAATTTCAAAAATATGGGCTCTATAAGCACTTTACAAACACTCAAGTAAAATGTTTAAAGCACTTTATTCATGTGTTTCAACACTTATTGAAGATTTTGCCTATTATATGCTCCAAAGTATAATTTTGGTTTTCAAACATATTTAAAATGCCTTGGAGCTCCTGTTCACAACTGATACTTGATAAGTATCTGATAATGAAAGTGGAACAGAATAGTACAAGAGATAGTAACAAAGGGTACACCAATACAATAATTAACGGCTTTGTGATCATGATAGCTAAGCACTTTTGAACCTCTGACAGCATAGTTCTATAACAAAGAAAAACAAAAGCAGGGAAAATACAAAAAGGGGAACACATCTTAAAAACTTATCATTGAATTCAGACTAGCCCTTTGGAACTTTTCTTTTCAAGTGCTATTTTACCCTGAGGTTATTTAACAAATTTGAAATTTCTCTGCTCAATGCCTAATCCTAAAATACTGATTTTTATTAAACTTCCGTTCAAGCATACAAATAGAAAAAGTCAAAAGGTAAATGGATGTACATGTAGCATCACACATTAAAAGGTCAATCAGGGTGCCTCATGAGCTCATGTTCAGGTGAGCTATAAGGTGTAATTATCTACTTAACGCAACAGAGCCGTCATTGCTTCATGGTTATGTGTGCACCTTCAGGTCATGAAGGTTGACCCCAACTCAAGTGAAGTGTCTAACTTTCCCTATCTTTCAGATATGACAGCTAAAACTGAGGTACCATATCATAGTACTGGTAGATGTTAACATTTATAAAGTACCCTCAAAG
>JACSZP010010757.1:0-17414 GCA_016161895.1 Pinna nobilis
AGGTCTAGTAAAGGGTTTCCCCTGGAATGTGTATTCATCCGCCTATTACACAAAGATGGCGCTTCGTGTCGCGTGAACACAAATGCAAACATTGGCTATGCATTGCAAGATCTCAAATAACCTTCATTGAAGGGAAACGCAGTTGATATGTAAATATATGTATTTATGTGGTATGTCTGACGTCTGTATACAGATTTCCGAACTGTACATATATTTGATGTACATGTACATGTAATTATGTAGTACACACCTGACGTATGTGTACAGATTTCTGGAATGTACATGTTTTTGATGTACATGTACATGTATTTATGTAGTATGTCTGACGTCTGTATACAGATTTCTGAACTGTACATATATTTGGTGCATATGTACATGTAATTATGTAGTCAATCTGACGTATGTGTACAGATTTTTGAACTGTACATATATTTGATGCATATGTACATGTATTTATGTAGTACATCTGACGTATGTGTACAGATTTCAGGAATGTATATGTATTTGATATGTTTATATAGTACGTCTGATGTCTGTATACTGATTTCTGGACTGTACATGGGATTGGGTATGTTAAAATAGTACGGCCAATGTCACTTTGTACTGAATATGTACTTCATTTATCAAATGTAGATATAATATAATTAGTCTCAATATAAAGATTTTTGGACTGTACATGTATTTCTTTTACATTTGTATTTATGTAGTACGTCTGACTTATTTCTTGGCTTTAAATGTAACTCATGTATCAATATAGTGTGCTAATAGCAGTATGACGAATTTGAATTATAATTTATTTTATGTATCATGTTCAATTATCTCATCCAAAGCCGAAACTTTGAGATTTGAAATTTGTTTCATGCACTTCTGACAGAGATACGTCTTGATTCATGAGTTATGAACCTGAGTGAAATACCAAGAAATATAAAATATCATTCAATACCCATAGTTTATCATTTTAATTCATTTTTGTTCGCAGGTCATGGTGACCCTATGGATTTTTGGGATCATAGATTCTGGAGACTTATCCAACAGAATGATCCTGGTGCAGATACACCGACTTATTTGACCCCTGACCTCGTCAGACATGTTCAACCTAACATCAAACTAATTGTATTATTGCGAGAACCATCCGAAAGGTAAATAATTTAATTGGTCTGATAAAAAAGTGTCATGTCAAATCTCCATATTATCTACAGGTCCTATATTTGTGATTAGACAGTCTGTCCTATCAAATGAAAAAACATACAAAATCACAAAACACACAATTTAAAACAAAATACATATATACACTTTAAAACAAAGTATCATGTCTAGCGGGAAAAAGTACATTACCAATAGAAAAATGATTTCACGTGTACATCAAAGAGAGTTACTTCCAGTAAAATAGTAATAAAAAAGATAAAGCATACCAGAGAAAAATATTTAAATAGCCACGTAGCCATAGTGTGTTATACTAACTAAAATTGTTCCTGTGCCGCTGTGTTTTTGAATATGTACTTCAAAGTCTTTGTTACAGATCTGCTTCGTGGGAAGTGAAGGGTACACTGGTAGGTTATGTAGCACGAGTTACCTATGGGTGTCATATCATGTTGATCTCATACTCGGTCATGTATTATTGTACATAGTTATCAAAGATAAACTGTTTCAAACTTAATCGTATTTCCTTTCTTGGCAGACTTTACAGTCATTACTATCATGGCGGCTATGGTAAGGATGCAGATGACTTCCACAAGGACGTGCTATCCAGCCTTGTAATGCTGTACCAGTGTCTGGATGACCATAGCTACCAGGCATGTCTGTATGGTAAAAACTTAACGTATACATTAGACGTAAGTCTTCGCATCACATTATTTTTTACTTTATTTTATTTACATATGTTTGTGTTCATCTCGTGAGTCATTGCCTTACATTACAAAATTAAAAAAGAGGGGATTCAAATCATGGCTTATGCGCAACATCAACGTCCCACTCAAGAATCTTTCACTTATATGGAGATGTCACCGTGTGCCGGTGAAGTACGACAAATTTTGCCGTTGCTCGGCACATATGGCCATGGAGCAGGGAGAGTTCTTTACGTGACAACATTTACTGTGACAAGGAACCTCCGTTTTCACTCTTTCATCCTAAAGACAGGGACTGCCAACTGCGACGTGCCTTGGGCTCGAACCCCGGACCCTACGATTCAAAGTCGAACACGATAACCATTACACCACGGCAGCTCCGAGTGGAATTTGAACCCAAGTCCCGCAGAAGAGTTGAACACTCAAATCACCAGGCCAATAATAAAATAATAATAATAATAATAATGGTAATAACAATAATAATAATGAAAATTTGAAAATGGGCGATATTTTGTTCATATCAATGTATTATGCATATTAACAATTTACAAAATGTATTCTAGGCTCCTATTAGTGGAAGTCTGTACAGTATCCACCTCCAGGAGTGGTTCCGAGCTTTCCCAAGGGAACAGGTCCTGGTAATAAGAAATGAAGACTACGCTAAGGATATGCAATACACGTTACTCAAAACATTTCGCTTCCTGAATGTATGTAAGTATACACAAATTATAAAAAGAGCGAAATTAGGAAATCGTCATCAGTTTAACCATACCGGTATTCAAAATTTGGGTAGCCGTATTCCTCTTTTTAAAATAGGCTTATCTTAAACTTTAGTCTGCTGAAAGATTTATATACAAAGATTGCTTGAAATTTACATATAACATAAAAGCAATCAAATACTTACAAATTATCAAAATACATTTAAGGGTAATACCGTTGCCAATTCTCGGGGCTTAACTCTCAAGTTATTGTTATCACAGAAGCCTTCGGTGGTTTTGCCACCACAGTAAAACCGCTTTGTCTTCGGAAGTTCCACAGTACGGGTTTCAGCAGGTGCGGCTGTACTTGTCCGTCCTTCGGATGCAACAGTTATAGTTCAGATCCCTTATCACATTAAGTATTAGAACGTTCAAGATCCTTCACTGACCAAGTGTCATAATTGCCGAAAATAAGTAAAGACTTTCGGAGGTTCTCGTCGATATTCATTTGCGTCTGCGTATGAATGGAATATCCTCGCATGGGACGTTTAATAATGCCAGCAAACAAAACTTGTTAATTAACTTGCTACTGTAACCAAGATGGGTCTTCTGTGAAGCGTGTGTGCGTTTCTGTGAAATATCTCTTCTCTTTACAGCGGATATACAAAAACGTTATCTGAAGTACATCACAGGGGTTCCCCATATGTATGAATCTCTGAGGAAGAAAGTGGCAGGCTCCATGCACAACAAAACAAGGCAATTATTAACTAGCTTTTTTAAGGAGCATAACAGAAATTTGGCTAAACTGTTAAACAATGAAGCATTCTTATGGAATGATTACATCCATGTCGATGTCAAACCCAAGCGAAGTTTACGAGAATCACAACCATGGCATACAAAAGAGCAGAATAAAGACCGTACGATAAAAAAGGTGGAAAAAGAGAACAGTTACCGCCTTGTAAAAAGAGTGGAAACAGAGAGTGATATTCATAAGAAAAAACGACTGAAGGCGTATAAACATTTAAGCGCAGCTGGTAAAATGGGCAATATGACTAGAAATCGACGAATTTTTAAAAAGGACAAGTCATCCCTCACCTAGTCAATCAGCTGAATGTTCACACCATAAAACGGTTAGAAATCGCCTCCCGATTACCATTGAAACAAGAAATTTTAGAAAAAGTAGACAAATTAATCTGTATGAAATCAACAGTGGTTAGAAGGCTAAAATCAGACTACCAGAGTCTGGAGATGACACTTGTGTCAAGTCATGATTAATTTGCTATCCGATGCATAATATTTATTCTTGGATACATATAACGACATCAGGTATCGAAGTCATTTCTCGACGAATCGACGCCATAATTACCCATAACAAGGGTCTGTACATCAATATTACACAGCGATCCTACAGTTATTGAACCTTTTACCAGGAGGTATATAGTTCATTCGGTCGAAATTGTGTTTCTATCAAATAACCCTTGTGAAGTAAAGCATTAAGCACATTATTATTATTTTTTATCAAAATTACCTTTTGAAAACATGAAATCAGAAATTGAGTATGTTTAAATCTGGGATCACCTCACGACTGATAATCTAATTGAAAATTTGCATAGGGTTATTAGATACTATGCATCACTAACTGGGACATACATGTATTTTTATAGTAATGCCTTTTATGCACCGTGGAAATATGTCATGATAAAATCTTAATAAATGTTATTCCTAGTCTTGTAGTTTATATATGTGCTTCTCATAGACGAGTTTTGTCCCTTTAACGGTGGCCTAAAACTTGAGTAAAATCTCAGACCTAACTTTATCGTTGTCAGCATGCTTATTTAACACAAATGATTTTTTTTTTCTGTGCGTATGAGTCAAACTCATTTCACTTTTCATTTTGATTTATGAATTTCTGTCAGATCTTGAACCCCCCTTTATAATTTGAGTTAGTTTTGATGGCATTTTTATTGAAATACCATGGATAAATGTAAGGTATAGCGCATATATAAATTATGTGCTGTAACTACTCATACTGTAAGAAATTGATCACTTGCACAACTGACAAGTACTGCGTTGAGTTTTTATGACTGCAAGATCAGAGCTTCAGTCATAGCTCAATCGATGTTAAAGTATCATAAAGTTGTTAAAGAATCATCGAGTTAAATCAGCACAAATTCATTGTTTAACTGTATTTGTTATTGAATGAAAAGTGAATGGATGATATTTTGTATAATGATATCCACGCAATGTGTTCCATCTAGAGATTCACAAAAAATAGTTGTATGAATCTGTTTATATACATTGACGCGTTATCGCATTCATACATTTGAGTGTCAATATCTGAAAGATGTGTAACAGTAATTGTTATAATGTGTGGATGCATTTATATACATTGAGTACCTATTACATGACGCATTATGATGACCATATATGGTGTCAATGTCTACACGACATGTTACTTTAGCGTTAAGAGTGATTCCGCGAATATACTCATCTACATTTGGGTCGCCGTCGCCTAGTGGTTAGCGTGTTCGTTTATAACCGTGAGGTTGTGAGTTCCACTCAGTTACGGCCGACTACGGTTGGCTAACCACATCTTTCAGATGAGACAGTAAAAAGCGAGGTCCCCATTAAAAGTAGGTGTTTGCATGTGAAAGAACTCTTCCTGTTCTGCGCCCACAGGTTCCAAGCATAGACAAAATGTGTCGCCCTCCACCGGTACACATTGACGTCTCCATGTAAGTGAAAGATTCTTGAATGAGATTCTTATCAACAATTTAAACATTGGAGTATTATCATAACCATACATCGGCGTGTCATCTTGAAGTTTAACTCATTTTGGCAATAATTCAAGCAAAATGAAAACAAAAACTGTAAATTATAGTCAAATGCACCTGAGAATCGATGACTCATAGGGTTTTACACAGGACAGAAATTTAAATGATCAGCGAAAAACTAACACAATGGTTTCATACCCACGCCGTGCACGTCATTTTACAATAACTACAAATATACATTCGTATTTAGAAGTTGTTCTCTATTCCGCGCAAGTTCACTTTATTAGTCATACATAAATTGTGATAGTGAAAAAAGCCATGTAATATGTTTTGAGTATGAGTTTGACTGTGGACTCGCGGCGGATATGACCGGTCAGCAAGAGAAACTTACTCCTCCATGGCACCTGATCCCACCTCTGGGTTCTCAGAGGTCCGTGTTTGTCAGCGTGTTGTACTCATCAAATGTGTATGTTATCTCCTGATTCTTCTGGTATTTAATACCTTAATATCTGTGATTTTTATATATCATTTGAATTATATTTTTCAACAGATTTCTATAATTTTTTCTTAGAGGGGTTTTCTATGTTCAACCTATTAGATTCAATCTTTAAAGGAAATAGGTGACACCTGCAAAGATGAACATAGATTGTCTTACGTTGATTCAATGTTATCTCTTTACATTTTTGTTGACGGTATTGTTAGTACATCTCTATAACAATATCTATGGGGAATTCAAGGTTATATAAATGATATTAGGATTACTGTCCGGGAAAGAAGGAATACCCAGGCGTCAAATTTGATCGTTTTCTACTTATTACCGAATTCCGTTCATTTTTCGGTCGTACTTTTGACTAATCTTTATACAGCAAACTAATAATTTAAAACACATCCAAAATTATTTAATAGTCACTTTTTATTATCTAAGCTTCTGCCTGAATCTAAAGCGGAGATAAAATCCATTTAGGATACAAACTATTAAAATGAATATCGAAATCTTGTTTTAAGTGATGACAAAGTTAAGAACATTCAACTCCGCGGTTGGCCGTCCCTGTTTTTCGGATGGCAAGATAAAAACCGAGGTCCCGTGTCACAGTAGGTGTTGGCACGTTAAAGAACCCTCCCTGCTCTACGACCGGCAGTGCCGAGTATAGGCAAAATTTGTAGGCCTTAACCGGCACACGGTGACGTCTCCATATGAGTGAAATATTCTTTAGTGAGACGTTAAACAACAGTACAATATCATACCGTCAGAACATTCAAGCTACATTTCCTTCTTTATTTTCCAAAACGAACTCAATTATTATTCTGTATATAGCACAATGACTCTACAAAGACAAAACGAAAGTTAAAATACGGGCGCATATAAGATTCCACACTCCCTGACAGATGCAAATTGTAATGTCGCTATATATTTTAATATAAAAGTGATTAACTTATTACACGATCAGTGATTTCCCATTCAATCTTGTTAGTAATGACCATTTCTTCTTCTTTGTCAGTTTTGTGCATGATTTATGATTATTTTCTTTCACCTTTGGTTCTTAATTTTTGATGAGTTTTACAGGATGCAAACGATGATTTTAACCTCGTCGGAACGAAAGCCCAGATACCTAATATCACATCCCTGCGTTGTGGTTGTTCGTTGGCAAATCTTTCACCTAAATATATCTTTTGAACTGGAAAAGATTAGTGATTTCATATTTCACCTTTAGATTCCTCATGATTTGGGCTCATATTTAAGGTCATAATTTTGACCTTGTGACCTGACTTTTGACTTTGACTTTTTGAATTAAAAATCCAATTTTTTCCATGCGGCGAGTTTTGTTGTCCCCTGAAAAAATGTAGTTAAGTCAGCACAGACGGAAGTTTTCTACTAGAATTGCTATATCATGTAATTAGTTCATCGTTAAAAAATACAAAATAAAACTCTCATATGTTAAAGATATATACGGAGTTGTTTTAGAAATGGCTTTCTATGAATGCATTTAACAATTGTTAATCTATTCGAATATGAAGAGTATATGAAAAGTTCCATAAATTTCCCACCACCTTAATCTGCATAGAATCGCAAGTACAATTTTTATTGAATATCAGACAGGAGATTCATATACAATTGTGTGCAAATAGCATCTTTCCTGTCCCGTAATTATAATGTTTAGATAACACCTTTCCTTCAATAACCTCATAATACGTGTGCACAATTACTAACACATACTGACATACATCCGCTTGTGGTTTTTTGCTTTGTTCACAACATTCAGGGTTCACTCTAAAAAATTGATTTTGAGAAAATGCTTTCAGTCAGTTAGATTTTTGTCTACTGTGCGTGTGACGATTATATAGAGATTACACAACAAGTTGGGATTGATTATCATGTTTATCCTACTCTCGTTAGTTAATTTTCAAAGTTTCAAAGCGCAAGCTTTAGCGAGCGTTTTGAGACTTTGAAAATTAACTAACGAGAGTTGGATAAACATGATAATCAATCCCAACTTGTTGTGTAATTTGTTTCTACCATAACACTAGATTATTTTGCAAATCAATCTATTGAAAACGTCAAAAAGAATTTTTCTTCAATTCCAGCCATACTGTAAGCCCACTCAATGTATTGTGACGTCAAATATAATGACGTCAATTGATGGCGTCATAATCGAATTTCCTGACGTATCAGCCAATCGAAACGCTCGGAAGACGTTAACCACGTGTGGTTAATCGATATATTTACTCAACTGCAGCCTCGATTATACAGCCGATTTATAATGGTTAAACATGATTATCCCTGAGTAGTCAGCGCGGTTTCGTGCCTTTGTTGACTGGTTTTATTGTTGTTTAACATCTCACTGAAGAAATTTTCAATTATATGGAGACATCGTCGGTGAAGCGCGACAAATTTTGCTCATGTTCGGCACCCATGGCAGTTGAGCAGGACGGGTTCTTTAACGTGCCGACACCTTCAGTTCTGTCTCATTCGAATGACATGGACAGTCAACCGTGGTGTAATTCGGATTCGAATCCGGGTCTCACGATCAGGGGTCGAACACGCTGACCACCAGGCCAAAGCGGCCCGCGAGCCTCCCTTGATTATTTCAACGTGAATACCACGCTGCTTAGTCGGAAGGTCGATTGTCTTTCCATGTTTCACCTGTAACTATATATCCTCCACACGCAATACACCTGTAATAGGATTATATATCCTCCAAACGCAATACACCTGTAATAGGATTATATATCCTCCACACGAAATACACCTGTAATAGGATTATAGGTGTACGGACAAGTCGGCCCAGGACCAATCGGCCCATAAATAGGACAACTCGGCCCTGAATTTGAGACAACTCGGCCCCAAGTTGGCCCCAAAACTCCTTAAATGTAAAGGACAATTCGGTCCTATTTTTCTTACATAAAGCGTAACTTTAACTAGAATATACATAAATATGTGTGTGTGGGTATGTGTGTGGTTTGCTACTGAATCATTTCAAATACAAATGTATATGACAATTAAAATAAAGTAAAAAATAAACTTTTTTCTACATTGCATATACATGTATTACGCTAGATTTTATTGCAGTTAATCATTGTCGGTGAAGATCTTTTTTCTTTAATCTGTGGAACCTCAAATGAAAATTTTAATTACTTAACAAGAAAGTATACGTATCAAGGTCATTGCTTTCATTTTTCTTACCTGCTAATTGAATAATTGGGAAGCACAGACAAACGCACAATACAACTGAAGGATCGTCGAGTGTGGAGGAACAAGCATACAAATAAATGATAAGTTATATTAGGAGTATTTTACCTATCGCTGCGATCTTCATGGTTTTTGGTTATATATACCTAACTGATATATTCATATGTGTGCAAATTAAAAAGTGGATTACATATCCTGTTTCAGTTATGTTGCAGTTCCCTATTTTTAGTAAATATGACTTATGCAGGTACGATACTTGAATTGGTTTGCTTTCAAACACTTTCCTCTGAATATTCTATACTTTTCTACTGACGGTGATAGCATACGTTCACTAAATGTTGACAAACAAATTAATTTGCTTGGATCTAATACTTTTATCTGGGATGGGTACTTTACAGTAAACAAGTCCCATTTGAATGACATCGTTATATGAGCTATAGTACAAATGTAATTTGAGTATGTTACCGACATGAACGGGTGCGTCTTACTCTATTATCAAAATTGCAACCCAAAGAAATTATTCACACGAGTAAACCCGTAACACTGTAAAACCTACATGTAATTCATGGAAGTATTATTGTATAATTTACCCACATAAAATATCATGGCGAGCATATGACATCCTGTTTAGCCAGACTTATAATTGCTCTCCTTTGTAAAGTTATTTTGTGGAAAACAAGGTCGTACAAAGCACAATTAAAATTACGTAATCTCGGTTGACCACAAACACAAATAAAGCACGTGTTTGGAAAAGTGATGATATAGAGTAATATTATCCAATCAAAATCTCACCATTTGTGTCTGTGCATTTATATGTGCATGCTTTTAAGATCAGGGTAGCACAAACGTTCAGGAGAGCTACTCATAAACAGATTGACAGTAATGGCTCATATCAAACTAAAACTAGGACGGGATGCGAAGCATTTGTTCAAGCTTTGTCCACAATTGGCATCTCAACTGGACGATAAAAGGAGAGAAAGGAAGATAAAACAGACCACGTCATTTGCATACAATCTTTTTGAAGAAAACATAGATATAGCAAATAATTGCTTACAAACAGGCTTCATAGATGGAATAGGAAAGGGTAATCTGGACCCAAACAATTACGGTAAATATTCTTATATTCGTTTTAATCAGCGTGTTAAAACTATTGCAAAATGGCCCGTGGAAACGTTCTGAGTTCTATCAAATGTCGAGTAAGTAATTAAAAAGGTAAAGGACACCGACTTCCCTCCGGACGTCTTGTTCTTTCCCGTTCTAGGTCGCAAAAGCCGGGAGTTGACATCATACGGGGAACCGTAGGATCGGGGGGGGGGGGGCAGCAACGGACCAATGATTTCATTAGAGATAATAAAGAAAGGAAAGAGAGCTAGAGAGACAGGGAAAAAATAAAAGAGAATTAGGCCTGCTAGGTTTGCAATCAAAGATATAGAATCAAACTGTGATTATTTATTTAGATGCACATGTTCGTCGGCGGTAAAGGTGTCACACTTTGCTCCGCTCGGCAATTCATTGACAACCAGTACCCTCTCAATATGGAAAAAAATCCATATGGATCTTATACGGATCACCGTTTACAGTCCGTAACTAGGTACGTCACGAGTGATTTGTTCAACATATGCAGCTCTGATGTATGTATGAAGTCGCGGTGATATTGAATCTTGTAATTCTTTCACATAAAACCGATTGGAAAAAATACTGTTCATTTTTTTGGTTTTCTTTGAAACACCTATCACGCATCGAATTACGATCCTTGTACCTTTTATGGGATAATGATATTTTGCAAACGTAAACTAACCCAAACCGGATATGTTTTAGTGGGACAACTGTAACAATTTTTCGTTTCAGTATTTTCTAACCGTGAGCAAAAACTGTATTCCGGATGTACACGAAGGTTGGCTTTTATTTTTCATGTTGAGGCAGTTTCATTTCAAAATGTGTGTTACGTATTACTCAGAATTTCCAACTTCGGATATCGCACATTAAGCAATAGCTGATTACCTTTCCGGAGCACCTGAACTCATCCCCGGTTTTAGTTGGGCCATGGTGTTGTCTGTCACTCTTTTTGTGAATTTGGATTGCCACCTTGGTATCTTCAGTTTTCCTGTTTCTTTCCTAAGATTGTGTGAACTTCTGGTTCACCATTTCTGTCGAGCTGTTATTTAATTGGATTCGATATTCTAACCCCTTTATTCAAATAGAAAAAAAGTTATAGTGTCTGACGATGGTTGTTATTTCAAATACACAAAACCAAATTAACCAAAGTGAGCAATTAAAGGTATACTTTTTTTTAAAAAAAAAATTTTTTTTTGTGTATATGCAACCTATGCAAAAAAAATTGATAATAGTATATAGAGATTACTTGAAGTGTATATTTTCATGGAAATCTAAAATATTAGTCTTACTCTGAACTTTACAGGGCTTCACTGCTCTAGACCATATGTGGTTTAAAGACTTGTATTTATTTGGAGAAATGTATTACATCGCTACTACAAGTGATAATTCAGATCAACAGGTCATTTTGAACTACTCTCTCTCTTACTTTGAATATTTGCACCCTCGTATCATCTCACGCATAATTGTTTCAGGGCGTATATTTAGATATTAATTTTGCTGTTTTATTCCTGAAGTTGTAAGCCGATAGCTTAGTTTAGTTTTCTTTACATAACAGGAGCATATACAGTTCAAGACGCTATTTACTGTTACAACGCGACTAAAGACTGGGAAGAGCTTGCGTCAAGGTCAACTGGTGACGTAAAAGAACTGTGTGAAGGTCGTGCAGAATCTTATCGAAGGTACAAGGTTAAAGGACAAGAAATATCATAACACTGTGCAAAGTGCTCAACACTCTTATCAAAGGTCAAAATTAAATCTATCCAACAAAAACCGAAAAAAGCAACTTTCTTTGTGATAAACATTCTAATGTAACTTTATAATAAAATCAATACAAAGTTAATTCAAGAATATGCTGCTTAGCATACATATTACAAATACCATGTTTACTATCAGATAACACAGATTGACAGGAAAATTGCGAAAAAAAAGAGAAAAAATGGAAGCACTTCACGTGAGATTATTTTCATAAAGCTTTTGGATGTTTATGTTTTATCTAATAATCGCATGTCACTGTCAACTCAGATATAAGATGTCCTTACAATACTAGCAACAAGATACAGATATAATAAAGGTATAAAATGGTATAACAATGACATGGTAGATACATATGTAATAATGATTTAAAATAATATAACAATGACATGGTATATATAGATGTAATAATGATATAAAATGGTTTAACAATGGCATGGTAGATATAGATGTAATAATGATATAAAATGGTATAACAATGACATGGTAGATACAGATGTAATAATGATATAAAATGGTTTAACACTGACATGGCAGATACAGATCTTATAATGATATAAAACGGTAAAACAATAACATGGTAGGTATATATGTAATAATTATATACAAATGGTAAAGCAATGACATGGTAGATACAGATTTAATGATGATATAAAATGGTAAAACTAAAATAATGACATAGTAGAAACAGATATAATAAAGGTATACAATGGTATAACAATGACATGGTAGATATAGATGTAATAATAATATAAAATGGTATAACAATAACATGGTAGATATATATGTAATAATGATATAAAATGGTAAAGCAATGAAATGGTAGATACAGATGTAATAATGATATAAAATGGTTTAACAATGACATGGTAGATATGGATGTAGTAATGATATAAAATGGCAAAACTAAAACAATGACATGGTAGATACGTATGTAATAATGATATAAAATGGTATAACAATGACATGGTAGATATAGATGTAATAATGATATAAAATGGCATAACAATGACATGGTAGATATAGATGTAATAATGATATAAAATGGTATTAAAATGACATGGTATATATAGATGTAATAATGATATAAAATAGTATTAAAATGACATGGTAGATATAGATGTAATAATGATTTAAATTGGTAAAACTAAAACAATGACATGGTAGATACAGATATAATAAAGGTATAAAATGGTATAACAATGACATGGTAGATATAAATGTAATAGTGATATAAAATGGTATAACAATAACATGGTTTTTCCAGATGTAATTATGATATGAAATGGTATAACAATGACATGGTAGATATAGATGAAGCAATGATATAAAATGGTAAAACTAAAACAATGACATGGTAGATACAAAGTAATAATGATATAAAATGGTATAACAGTGGCATGGTAGATAAAGATACAATAAAGGTATAAAATGGTATAACAATGACATGGTAGATATAGATGTAATAATGATATAAAATGGTATTAAAATGACATGGTAGATATAGATGTAATAATGATTTAAATTGGTAAAACTAAAACAATGACATGGTAGATACAGATATAATAAGGCATAACATGGTATAACAATGACATGGTAGATATAGATTTATAGTGATATAAAATGGTATAACAAGGACATGGTTTTTCCAGATGTAATTATGATCTGAATGGTATAACAATGACATGGTAGATATAGATGAAGCAATGATATAAAATGGTAAAACTAAAACAATGACTTGGTAGATACAAAGTAATAATGATATGAAATGGTATTACAGTGGCATGGAATATATAGATACAATAAAGGTATAAAATGGTTTAACAATGACATGGTAGATATAGATGTAATAATGATATAAAATGGTATAACAATGACATGGAAGATATAGATGTAATAATGATATAAAATGGTATAACAATGACATGGTAGGTATAGATGTAATAATGATATAAAATGGTATAGCAATGATATTGTAAATACAGATGTTATTATGATATAAAATGGTATAACAATGAAATGGTAGATATAGATGTAATAATGATATAAAATGGTTGGCAATGACATGGTAGATACAGATGTAATAATTATAATAAATGGTATAACAATGACATGGTAGATATAGATGTAATAATGATATAAAATGGTATAACAATGGCATGGTAGATACAGATATAATAAAGGTATAAAATGGTATAACAATGACATGGTAGATATAGATGTAATATGATATAAAATGGTATAACAATGACATGGTAGATATAGATGTAATAATGATATTAAATTGTATAGATGTAATAATGATATAAAATGGTATAACAATGACATTGTAAATGTAGATGTAATACCCTATTACATAATGTAATCTTATTGCCTTAAGATATCATGGTAGATACAGATACTAGTACATGATTGTCTTAAGATATCATGGTAGATACAGATATTAGTACAGGATGGTCTTAGGATATAATGGTCGATACAGATACTAGTACATGATTGTCTTAAGATATCATGGTAGATACAGATACTAGTACAGGATGGTCTAAGGATATCATGGTAGATACAGATACTAGTAAAGGGTGGTCTTAGGATATAATGGTTGATACAGATACTAGTACATGATTGTCTTAAGATATCATGGTAGATACAGATACTAGTACAGGATTGTCTTAAGATATCATGGTAGATACAGATACTAGTACAGGATGGTTTAAATATATCATGGTAGATACAGATACTAGTACATGATTGTCTTAAGATATCATGGTAGATACAGATACTAGTACAGGATTGTCTTAGGATATCATGGTAGATACAGATACTAGTACAGGATTGTCTTAAGATATCATGGTAGATACAGATACAGATACTAGTACAGGATGGTTTAAATATATCATGGTAGATACAGATACTAGTACAGGATTGTCTTAAGATAGCATGGTAGATACAGATACTAGTACAGGATTGTCTTAGGATATCATGGTAGATACAGATACTAGTACAGGATTGTCTTAAGATATCATAGTAGGTATAGTTATATTATTGTCATCCAATAATATTGCAGAAACAAGCAAATGTGCAATGCTAATAAATCAGTATATGTAAAAGCTTTACAAATTCAAATTTCAATTGAATGTAGGCTATCTCAAAATATTGATAACCTTTCCCTTGATAGATTTGCCCATTGTCATTAATCACGATCAGTAATATGGTCGGGACATCATAAATCTGAAGAATTTGTTTAAGTCTGATAATTTACCCATCTCCAGATATTACTGTATTCTGATTTGCTAAGTAACTACCATTGAGAAATTTCTCAAATTCAGTTAAATTCTCGAGTTGTATTGAGTCCAGCCATGGTTTATGTATATTTCAACAGTTACACAGAAGAAATGTTCAAGGAATGGCATATTCAAGATCCCAAAGGCATTGTACTGGGACCTGAAGCTCAGGCTTACTCAGACTACGAATCTAAAGTCGCCAGTGAGATGGATCCACTGTACGGAATTATCGCCATGATCCCATGTAACAGACTCTGGTACTGGCTCGCAGACCAACTAAAGGACAAAGAAGTACGTATTTAGATCTGGGAGGAGGGAGGGAGTTTGAGTGCTTCCAGTCACATGCAGGGGCATATCTTAAACACCGAGATCCTGTGTCATAAAACTCACGGGCGACCGTGTTAGGTTACGGCACGTTAGGACAGCACATAGCTTCCAAAGTTACTAGTATAGGCTAAAATCTGAAGACATTCAATGGCATTAGGTGTCGTCCCATATTGGGATACGATCCCCGAGTCGAACTAAAAACAGCAAAAACAGTAATAGCAGACTTTCGAGTTAGCCTTGATAACTATTTTGCTCCTGCATTTATTCATAATAGTCAAGCAAGCTTTGAAAAAAAGTTCCTTGACTCTATTTCCGGTTGGAAGTTGCTAGTGTCTTGAAGGTCCTTGGTTCGATTCCCGGTTTGTCCGCAGTTTTTCTCTTCTTGCTACACTTGATGTTTAATTTATGGTACTCTGTGGTATGTTTAAACAGGATCTTGAATTTTTTTACCCAAATAAAAGTTAATACGCTAACACATGAGGTTATTCCATAAACATACAGTAAGACTATGTTGCACGCGCTGTGAAGGAAAATATGAAAAACGGAAGTATACATGTGGAACAAAATCGGAAAGATGTCAATACATCCAGAACCATAACGGTAATCCGGGCTAACTCGGAAGTCCGCTTTTATCATAAACCGTTGCACATTTTACAGGTCGGCGAATAATGAATTGAAGGCGAGATGTAGTACCTATGCTATATACTAGTACGTGTATGTTATGTAGAACTTCTGTGATGACTCTTAATAAACACACACACACACACATGTATATACATGTACATGTATATAACATAAACACTTTAGCTCTACTTAAGCATTAGCGCTTTCATCATTAATATTCATGCAACCTTTTCATAATACGATAATTTTTACGATAAAAATCACTCGTAGTCGTAAGTGTATGAAATTTTAATGATGTCTATTTGACAAATTCTTGATGTTATTCAATAAATATAAGCACAATGCGATTAATACCACTCATAGCAATCAAATCTCGTTACAATTAGTCAGTTTTATATAAACAAAATATGATCAATTGCAGAAATACTAACTTAAAATTACGAGTGATTTTGATCGTAAGATTCTTTGTGAAAAGGACCCCTGGGGTAGTATTCACAAAGAGTCGCAAGTACAACTCCTAGAGTTAGGAGATATACACAAAAAAACTTGGACTTGCACTTAAGTGTGGGAGCTGTGCGTAAGTCTACGACAACCCAGTACCACTCTTAAGTACAACTTCCTGGTCATAGCCAATGAAAATTAAGCAAAATAAAAATGGGATTAGTACTTGTGTATCAGAGAAAATTGTACCATAAGAAAATGCTTGTTTTCACGAATTTTCGTCGTCTTATTGTACCATTTTCGCTGATACACATAAAACTCAATTTGCAGCAGTATAATCACCGATATATATACCGGTACTCGAATCTTGAAAACTCGAACGTCGTTCTCGCGAAGTTTTCGATCTCGTAATAGATTAAGCAAATGTAGTCTCGATCTTTCGAACGTCGACAGCGAAATTTTCTATTTCTCGTATAAATCTCACAATATATGATGACTGACCAGTCCATAACTCCCATATTACCCTTCGAGTCATGCAATATGTGTTATATTATACCGAATCTATCTGAATTATCTGATGTGCATTAAAAACTAAAATTTCAACGGGATAGTGAACAATAGGGGTACATTCAATTTTGTAGCTGCTACGAACCGATGTGAATAGCTGATGTCATTCAACAAAGAACTTCGTCATAGCCGCATTGTTGATTGACGTCGGCTTCAAGCGGCTACGACATTGAACGCACCTCAATTATTTCATTACAGAGCGTATAATGTCACAATATAACGCTTCGGCCCGTTGTCCTTGACTACGGGACATATATTCGAAAATAGTGATCGGAGCAAATGGACGAGGTAACATATATATA
>JACSZP010010759.1:145-15120 GCA_016161895.1 Pinna nobilis
TGACGGATAAGACGAGTCTTATTATAACGGAATTTCACAAATGTGTAAAATTTGCTTTTTTACGTTGTTTAAAGTTCATTAACAAGTTTTATGAACTTCTATCAATAAATCTCTTTCGCTGTGATGTCGGCTGGCGGGAGTCCTTACTTTCGGAGGAAATCCGAGTGCCCGGAGAAAGATCGCATGTCCGAGTTGGAAATCACCAAACATCTAACACACTTCCCTGGCGGTTCTGGGGGATGCATTGGTGAAAAGCGAGTGCGCCATAACCACTGCACTATTCGAACACCCCATTGTTGTAACTGTTTTTGTGAAATTTTAGCTGTTCGAATCTACTAGAACTGTATCACGGTCATATCGGCACGCTATATAGAGCCACCAGTATAAACAATTTAAAAATAATGCTCGACAGTTTTCAGAACATGGTAAAACCAACTTGCTTTATCAATTTCCCATACTCCATTTAAATGATTTAAAAAACTATTTTTCAAAAGTCGAGAATTCCCAGATATGCATGTATTATCACATAGCTGAATAAATAAAATGTTTTATTCCGGCAGTATGGGAGTTTATTCTTCATCTAGAAGATCTGAAAAAGGAAATTACATATCAGACACAAAAATCATGGCATTATTTGGTCAATGCCGTTTTTTTTTTTTTTTTTTTTTTTTTTAGAACCAAACAAATTACTCTGAACGGGTTACTGTTGACTGGGGTTGACCTAATGCCGATCCTAACACAAATCGCCCGAAGGGGTTAACCTTATCACCCTCTCAGACCATAAAAGAGTGCGATTTTGATAAGCAAGTCCAATTTTATTATTGAAGATTAAATCTGTTCAATCCCATGGATTAGATATAGGTCTGATTCTGATACACACGAATCTCTCTCTCTCTCTCTCTCTCTCTCTCTCTCTCTCTCTCTCAGACCCGTCTTAAAACTTCTTATTGGGAAATACCATAGTTGATGTAGCGGTAAGTGGAGGGGAAACAGGAAGAATTGCTCTATGCACAGCACTAAAGGTTATTGAACAGGACCGACATCTTACGCTGTCACAGGACCTCGGTTATTATTGATGATTTTATCACAAGCAAGGTAATGCATGGGTGGATTATTATTATCTATAGTAGAGTCGGTCTATAACGAATAGGCTTAAAGCGAATTTAGTGCAATAAAGAAAAGGAATTACATCCCCGAAAAGAGTTACTATAGATCTACTGTATATATGCAGTAAATTCTGATGCTTAAAACGAAGGATGACTATAACAAAGTAAAAACTCAATCCCCTTTGACTTCGTTAAATAGACCAATTCCACTGTACTAGAATTTTAATTAGTTTTTAAAGGATGAAAAAAAGTTTATCGAGAAAATGACGGAATAAGTTCAACGTAAGTTTTTTTTTCTAAGATATAGATGAATGTCGCCGATCTTGTAATGGTTACTAGTATTTGCTCACTTTTGATATTTATCTCTTGCCACACGGCAAAATAACGGGAAGTTAGAAATTAACCAAAGTAACAGATGCCACTGACTTCACGCACTTTCAGCATGACTAAAAACTAAACAGATGGAAAGGGTAGGCAATTACGCGTGCTAACTATAACTGCTGATCGCAAAAAAAGATTTCGTTGCTAAATGTTTTTATTTTATTGTTTACTTTCGTGTTTTAGTGTTTTGTTTGTTGACGCCTTAGGCAATATCGAGATATTTTCGCTGATACGACAACGTTATGTGTCCACGTGCTCTGCTTTTGTTTACTTGACTAGAGCAGACTTTTAATTGATACTCTCAACTGTTTAACATACTTTTTATGTCCTTTATGCCCTGACCAAAAGTTCACAGGGGAGTCTCATAAATCCGGACAGTTTTGATACGCCAAATTTGAAAATTTTGTTTCCTTTAAATTTCGTCGAGAAAGTGAAAAATCCGGATTATTAGCGCCCGCATTAATGACGATTGACTGTATTCATTTAGCGATGTCTAAATTAGCACCTAAATACAAATCATGACTGCACTTCAAGACGAATTTCTGGGAATGATATCCGAAACTAGCCTTGGAAGCTAATATGCGCGGATCTAGAGGGGGTCAAGGGGGGTCTGGACTCCCCTGAAACCAGCAAAAACATATACCAGCCTTGGTCAATTATACTTAGATTCTCATTTTAACAGGATTGGGGTTTTCCTTACCACAAGTTTGACCCCGCCTCTTCACTGGAAAAAATCCTGGAACCAACCGCGCATAAAGCTAGTCAATATAAGTGTACTTTTGTTTTCAGGTTGTTTTGATGACGACAGTATATCGAGTAACAAGACGTACGATAATAGTATCCGGAACGAGGTCTCTGTCTGCCACAAGATCTGCAACGACTCTACTTATGTGGGGCTTAAGGTATACATGTTATACTAATTGTGTTATATATTTCATGTATCGTTGAAAGTTCCTATTCATATTTTATATATATTTTTTAAATACCTCATGTATTGGCATCTTTATTGAATTCATATACTTATATCATAAATAAGAAGGAAATGCAGGCGCCAGAAACTCCAATCCCCCTCTCGTTCTCTTTCTAAAAATAAAGACAGACCCAGTATTACCGCACACATTTATGAATTCATGCTCATTTCTAGATGGGAGGGATAGGGTCAGGGAGTCCTGGCCTCCCTCCCGGAATTTGAAAAGTATATACAATATATGTATTTATGTGACCAATGGTCAATTATGCTTACATACTCTCCTTAAGAGGACCGATTTTCATGCCCCCGGGGAGCATATAGTCGCCGCTTTTCCGTCCGTCCGTCCGTCCGGAGTCATACCTCCAGAACCCTTCAATGAATTTAGGTCATATTTACAAAATATATTGCCCATGACCCAGGCCTGAGGTCCACCTTATCTCATGGTCAAAGGTGAAGGTCATTTTGTACTAGGACTGAAAATCTTATTTAGCCCTTATCTCCTTCCAGTATTTAGTGACCTGGATCATACATCACAGAAATACTACTGATGACATACAGGTATTCCCTAACCTTGACAAAAGGTCACAAAGGTTAAGGTCATTCTCAAATTTTGACATGAAAGTTTATTAACACCACATTTACTATCAGTTTTGAGAGTTTTTGGTCACAATGCACACAAATGTTATAAATGGTATATAGGTATACACTGACCATCTAGCATCTAAGGTCAAGGCCATTCTTTAATTTTGACCTGAAAGCTTATTTCGTCAATATTTCTTAAGTATTAGGTGACCTTGATTTTATTTCACACAAAAATATCCCCTCAAAGAAGAAGGCAACGTTTTCCCTTGATTACAGGTTTAAGTTTACCTTGGTTAGAGTTTGCCCCGGGAGCTTACACCAGTTAACTGATTGCCTTCTAAATCTTGCCACAAGTTCGACACCCAAGGTAAATAAATCCCGGATCAGAGCCTGGGAATCTAACACCGGTTACATTCATGGTCTTACCGTTGCTTTGAAAGAGATAAATAATTAAGTTGCGCTGACATAAGTATGTTACTTTCTTTATATCAAAGTAATCTTCTGAAATTGTAACTACGTGTGCTGACAGGGAGACAAGTGTTACTGCCTGGGAGATGATATAATTCAGAACGGAGACGGTATGGACCAAACGTGTGGCTACAGATGTCCCGGAAATAGCGGAGAATACTGCGGCGGTATCAACACTGTAAATGTGTATAGACTAGGTAGGTCATACCGTTTCTACAAAATATCAATCAAAATGACTGTAGAGTATGGCTGTTTTGAGACATTTTTCCTTTTGTAGAACTCTTCCGTAAGAAGGTACGTTTGTCGGAAAATAACACATATACCTAATTCTAACATAATCGAAACATTCTTCCTTAAAATCTTAAAAAACAAAAAAACAGAATCCAGTGCCATAGACATTTTTGTTACAACAATGAAACCCCTCGATGGTAACAAAAATTATAAGTACCGGACAGAGTTTTTAAAAAGATCTTTTACTCTGATGTCTCTATATAAGTAAAATATTCCGAAACAGGGCTTTTGTAATTTGTTTTATATTTTTTGACAATTGTACAATGTCGTCATTCCATGCCTCTATTTCCAGCCCGTTTTACCCCCAGTGAAGACCTTTGTCCATTCGGTGAGATATGTCTGTGCTCACAGATGGACTGTCAGATGACCGGAGTGGCTTACACTGCACGTCCATGTCATGAAAAGCAGTTTGGAGCTTGTGGTTAGTCAAGAAAACTATGCAAGATCTGTCACTCTGTCTATCTCATAGCTATCATTTAATTAGACTTTTCATGTATATACATAACAATATTTAAAAATAATTTGACAAATGTGTGAAAGCATACCAGCACACCTCTCTCTCTCTCTCTCTCTCTCTCTCTCTCTCTCTCTCTCAATTAAACGCATCACATTCATACCAATATTGTTATTAAAATCATAATTTAAAATGTAAAAACTTGTCTAGCTCAGACTATCAAATACAGTCGAGCCTCATTGATCCGGACGCCAAAAATTCGGATGCTTCACATTCCGGACGAAATTCAGGGAACAAAGTTTTTTAAAATTGCATTGGTCATTATGATACGAACGTTTCAGTAATCCGGACGCTTCATTTATCCAGACAATTTGCTTGGAAATCGAAAGTTTATTCCTATGTTAAAGAAAATAGCTTGACATCTTCTTCCGTTACAGATCATGGGTACTTGACAGATACAGCAGACGCTTGGACAGACGCTAATAACAGATGTAAAGACCAAGGATATCTTACAAACCAAGAAAATGCGCATGCGTTCTGTAGAAATAGACTGCAGTCTTGGCCAGAGTCGTACTGGGCCGGGGTGTTCCGAAGTGACATAGATAACGTTGACCAGTGTATGTAAATTCAAATCTACTCGTATTTTCCCGTTGTCAGTATACTGCTCTATACTTTGGAAATGTCATATTAATTTTCATTAAAGTTCTTATTTCAAATGCCCTGTTTCAAGGCATAAAACCTAAGTCACACCAACACGTATATAACAGATAACTGTAGGATGATATGTAATGAAATGTGAGAAATTGTAGTATACCGTACCATAACATAGGCGAAACATGGCATCTCTTTGTTTTTTGTTTTTGTTTTTTTTTAAACAGTTTAACACAGACAATTCCGAATTCCATGCATACATAGCAACTAATTAGTAAAAACCAACTTAAAGATTGTAAAGGGTAGAATATAATACAGGTACGTGTAAGTGTGAATTAGACTCAAATTTAAAAAAGAAAAAAAATCGTAGTTTTATGATATTTGGTTTAAGAACTAATAACATGATATATCCTATTCCTAATAAATTTGATTCTTTGTTTGAAAAATTAAGGTTTATTTATCGAGCTTAATTTGATTTATTGTTGATATAGTAACAGAAGTGACAAATCCATGCTGACTTTATTCCATGTTTATTTTAGCCACAGGATTAGTAAATGACCCATTACTGTACTGTTTTACGCTGACCAAGGGAACACTCGTCAACAGTCCAGCAAATGACCTAAGGGACATGGATACCTGCTATAGCACAGTTAATCCATTTGTCTGTGAGATAGGTAAGTTATAAATGTATTAACCATTTCACAGCTATACTTCAAGACCAAATAAAAATCGAGGTTATTTTCGCGAATATATTATTTTCGCTTAATACTGTGTCCGGCTAAGTGACGGAAATTTAATTCTATTATACCATTCTAATTTGAAACAAAGACACGGGATTTATTATAAGCTTAATGTCATATTGCCTGTATACTCACGAAAACAGTATCAGTAATAAATGCCAAATTTCCTATTCGCGAAAATTAACCCCCCCCCTGAAAAATATACACAATTTCATTGCAGTTTTAGTCTTATCTTTTTGTGTATATGTAAAGCACAATGTTGTAACGTTAAAATTCTGTTCAGAACTTGATAAAGAAATTTAGAACTGAAACATAAGCATTCATAATGTCAATCGGGAATTATTTGTTGAATTTTATTTTAGTGAGTCTACTAAAGCAGTCATTCGCGCTATTGCATGTACGATACATATAATGCTTAGGTATTACTATGTTGTGCATAGTAATGTCAGGTAAGATATTCAAGGGAAAACTTTGAGTTTATAAACGAGAAAATAAAATTCTTGAGAATTAAACCAGAAAAAAAAAATTAAATTAAAAAAAACAATGAGATTTATAGTATAATTTCAAATAATACCTGTATATACATTATAAGTATTGAAGTGACCAAACACACAGTCTGTTCTCATTTGCCCTTTCATTGACGCATACAGTCAAGCGACTGTTCAGATATTTGGATTTGGCACAGCAGTTATTTTGGTGAGTTCACGTGGCTGGATAAAGTGAGAGAGTTTAAAACTATTATCTTATTTAAAGAGTATTTTGTTTGATCTATGATATGTTTTTTTTAAAGTCAGTTGCTACATTGGATATTGGATTTATTTACAAGTACGTCAAGTACATAACTCAATGTGCCCAAAATTTTATATAATTTCTAGGAGTATCTACATTTGGCGAAGCAACGTGTACCGTTTATAAGACAGCGCCACCAACTTTTGAACCTACAACAAGCACGAGTACAACAAGTGAAATAACTACGTATTATCTCGGGAAAAATACTGATAATACGAAAAACATTGACACAGGTTAGTTTTACTTTCATCCCTTTTCCTTTATCAATATTAAAAAAATAGAAAGAAGAAAAAAAAAACCCGAACAACTATGAAATGAAATAAAGAGGACTCCATGCTGGAAAGGAAATTTCAATATTCGAAGTTAATTAATTTTTATGATTTTTTGAAGATATTTAATTTCATTTGCCTTATTTTAACCATATTGTCTCCACGTCATCATTTCATTTCTTTCTTTTCCCAGCCGCTACGTCGGCAGTATTCCTTCTGGTCCTACTAACTGCTTTTGTCTCTCTCCTTCCATATAGTATTTCAGGCCTTCTCCTTGCTCTTTTTCATTTAGACTACCAATCAAGTACTACCACGAAACAAACTTATTTAACTTTCCTCAGGAATTACCTTTGTCAGGTCCATTATCTTCTTTCCTTGCACTTGATGCTGTTTAATCCGTCTATCTATATTACTCTTTTTGATTTTGAAATTCTATGTTTTCATCTTATTTTCAAAGTTCTGGTACATTTGTGTGAATGTATCTGGTTGTTTTCTCATATTTCTTTGTTCTCTTCCATGATTTACATGCGTTTTATTTGCTAATTTAACCATTGACTAATTTTGTTCAATATTTCCCAAACAAAATATTTATAATTTGCTGTTTTTTGGCTTATTTTGGGTTTAGATCTATATTTCTGTCTCATTCTATTTACAAAACTTTTATATTTCTTGATCTCAGACAGTAAAATTAAATATCCGATTTTACGTTGCTAAATTACGCACTGAGAAAAAGAAATTCAAAATGTGAGGAACATATTTCCCCTGTTGTTAGAGGATGTTATGAAAAATTATAAAACAAACAAACAAACACATGCCGATAATGTTCTTTCAGTCAGCTAATACAAGTTTCAATTGGATAAAAATAAATCATTAGATGGCTAATTTTTCATCTAGCTTTTCTGAGTCGAGTTTTTAACCCTGAGTACCACAAGTCTTGCTATTTTCTCAGATATTGAATGTTTGAATTTCTGCTTACTGCTCCGGTGCTCAAAATTCTTCTAAGCCGTGGAATGCGCCTATTACCTTCTAAAGAATGTTTAAAGTCCCTTTTTTCTACCATTGTGCATAAGTAAAGAAATTCACTCACGTATACCTACGATGGTACATTTCAGGTATGATCGCCGCCATTGCAGCTGGTGCAGTTGTCCTCATTATCGGGTTTATTGTTGCCGTGGTGGTTTTCCGAAATAAGAGGTATGTTCTATATTGAAATATTGTTCTCTCCTGCTTCCCTTTTTTATGTGATAATAACAAAACGAATGCATAAACATGTATAAGCCTAATTTGAGTATTCAGGGGACTACACCATACTTCAGTGTAACTTTGCTAGTGATTTAATGTACTTTAAATTGTTAAAATGGTAAGCCTATTTCACTCTAAAATTACTTTAAACATTGAGTCCCGTTATATAGAAACCTACAGAAACCAACAAATTGTCCAGACTTGCTGTCACATCTTACTACATTGAGTTTTAAGCCATATATATCCATCAGCTATTACCTTTATCCATCAGTCATTACCTTTATCTACATTATTATGTAAATGAATAATAAAACACTCTATTTTATTTATTTCTACAAGGAAACTACCCTCTGGAGGACATTGGGTTATTTTAATATTATTATGATATTCGCTTTTATTATATATTGTCACATTTCGATTTACACGTTTTCAGATTGAGTGCATACGGACGGAGGTATAAAAACCCGTATATCATTCGGTCTTATGACACGGATTTAAACATAGACGCAACATCAAATAGTTCCTCGAGCGTCGGATCACCGGAGTTAATAAGAAACAGAACCAATCAGAACCAGCCTCACAAACCTCACTCAATATTGCGTATTCCTAAAAATGAAACCGGAAGTAGAAAATCACCATCTCCTCGTTCGGTTTCAAAGTCCAGTACAAATCCAATGAGAGAAGGACGAACGCATTTCGGCACGAATTCAACCTTGAGGGATGTGAAAAATGCTGAAATCTACGTCGTATCGTCTGATGGAGAGGGTAATGAGACAACTATACGACCAAAGCCCAAGAAGGGAATAATGAAAAAGACTGGCGGGGACGCATACTTGTCTTCTGTTATAAAAAGGCATGAGAACGATTCGGGTATAGAAGATACTAAGGAAGTAGGCAAAAGGACTTATGATGCCGACAACAGTTCATTCTCAGATGACTCGCTCACAAAGTTTAAACAAAAACGAAATGGAACACTAGGTCACAGCAAACCTCACGTGATCTTAAGGCCTCCACACAAGTATGTGTATTCTGATCTATGATTGGCTCTTTGTTCCACGTGATCGACGTTTTTCCCGGGTGCCGTGTAAGGTGTCGCTGTATCTGTCAGTACCCGATTCCATGGTTTCATACAGGAAGACTTATACGGGAAATTAAGGTACACTTATTAGACAGTGTCCGGTTTTTCGTTTTAGACTTGGCGTCACGAGATTATCAGACAAATGTTATGCATGGCTTTGTCGTAATCAGATCCTCCCTATACTAAGCTGGAAGTATTAACCGGATGTTGTTGATGCATGAAAACTGTAGTAAAAAAAACTCATTGAAGTTGGATCCAATCGTTGTCTCGAAAGTCCTCTATAATGACGCTGCTTCAACCTGTGCGCGAAATACAGAGAAAGGTATTGATCCATGTGATATTTAAAAGATATTTCAGCGATGAGTTTGAATGTGTTCACAATATATGTTATATAGTACCATGCAAATTTTGTTCGGTTTTTGTTTTCTTTTGTTAAATATTGAGCGAGACTTTTGTTCTGTTCTCATAATCTTATATGTGTATATGTTTTAATCCCGTATCGAGTCATTGTGCTGTTAGCTTATTGAATTAATTTTGAAATCATCGCATAATCTTTCCTAGAAGGATGACCTAATTTTGGATATAATATGTAAATATTATCGAGTCTTCATAAATTTGTAACGGTTGTTCGAGAGACAAAAATTCTGAATGAAAATACCAAGACTAGAATAAAACGCCAGTATCAGGAAATGGTCAACGGCAAACGTTTGCACTGGATTATCAACAAAGTTTGAAATTCATTAAGTTACAGAAACCACGGGGGAGTCAATTTATCGACGAACTTCAAGAAATCGATGTAACTTAGAAAGAAAATAGATTTTTCTGCAATTCAGTTCATTTACGTTACGCACTTGTAAATAGACAAGCGTCATGCATAGTGGTTGTCTTCAAACGCTGTATGTAACTAGGCATCAGCACATGTACGTTGTGTTGTGTAGTAAACATGTTCTTATTTTTGTATTTTGTTTGAGAATAGTCACACCTGTTATTTTTGTGCTCAGTAGTTGTTTTTTACGCTTTGTTTATTTAAATGTCTTGCATAGTGTTTGCATATATATAGCAATTTAAGATATGTGTGGTAAATTCACGACAAAAGAACCAGATTGTGTGAAATGTACATCCTGGTGATTTGATGTTTTGTAAAAAAAATGATTTCAGATTTGCACCTTGCATTTATTATACATAGATCATGAGTTGTATATTTTGACATCTTGTATTCTAAATCACAGTGTCACAAATGTTGAAATTAACTCACTTATCTTGCTAATTTAAAGAAAATTAACTGATGTAACGAAGGCATCAATGGTAAAGTACCGAAGGTCAGACAAAGTGTCAGACCTATGACTGTAAACATGATAGTGCTAAAGTGAAACTAATTTGATCGAATATCGATAAAAACGTTAAATTTTGTATTCTTTTTTTTTAATTTCTAACACCCCCACACACTTCTTTTTTCTTCTCAAATAATATTTTTTCTTTTCCCCCCCCTCTCTCTCTCTCTCTCTCTCTCTCTCTCTCTCTCTGTTGTATATGTAAATAGACTTTTATTTTATTTAATTGTGCTTACTGTAAAGACGATTCATTTGGTCATACCTGTATATATGTATAAAGTCATATTCTATTTTCCACATATGTATTAAACGTTTCAACAAGTAACATTTTAATTGCCTTCTTCAATGATATATGAAACTGTATACAGGTTTTATGATATGCATATATGTCATTACATCAGCTACGTATCTTGATATTTTGCTTTCGTTACAATTCAATTTTCTGCTATCTAATGACAAAGACTCCATGCATTAAATGACAAGGAACGTTATATAAGCTGTATTGTTGTTTAACGTCCCACTCAAGAATGTATCACTCATATGGAGACGTCACCGTGTGCCGTTGAAGGGCGGACATTTTGCCTATGCTTGGCTGTTATGGCCGTAGATCAGGGAGGGTTCTCTAACGTGCCGACAGCGACTGTGACCCGAGGCCTCGGTTTTTACTTTATCATCCGAAAGACAGGGACGGCGAACCGCAGCGTGACGCTGCGCGCATTCGAACACTGGACCCTTCGATTCGAAGCAGAACACGCTACCACTCGGCCACGGCGGCCCGAGCTCCATTTATGTCGTTGCTTCAGCTATGTATCTTGATATTTTGTTTTCGTTACAATTCCATTTTCCTCTATCTAATGTCAAAGGCGTCATGCATTAAACAGTAGCGCTCGGATACTTATATCTTCCAGGGCTAGTGATAAGCGTATTTGCATTTTGATCGCGAGAACTTGGTTTCGGATTTGAGTTACGCTACTATTTGTTATCCCTGTCTGTCGAATGCAAGGTCTCTTATAACAGTGGGTGTCGGCACGTTAAAGAATCTGTCCTACTGTAGCCTAAGACCATAAGAGCCGAACATAAACAAAATTGTCACTCCTCAACGGCACAAGATGTTACGTCCGCATGTGAATGTAATATTCTTGATATGGACGTTGTTGTTGTATTGTTCTTTACCGTCTCAATCAAGGGTCTTTTACTCATATGGAGACGTCGGCGTGTGCCGATGAAGGGTGAAAAATTTTGCCTATGCTCGTATAAACGTTCCAACACCTACTGTCACATGATATGGGCCACGTTTTTAATGTCTCATCCGAAAGACAGACGGCCAACGGCAACGTGGCGCTGCGCCGATTCGAACCCCAAACCCTTTGATTCGAAGCCGAATACGCTTACCAGTTATGATTTCCGGAAAACTCTCGTATTCGAACATCCAGGGTTAACACGACGTATATACCTGTATGTAATTTTGTGACACTGAACTATTTAATACAAGTCAGATGAAAGACAATACATTAAAACGAATAAAGACAAAACCTTTTACGAAACCGAGAAAATATCTTAAAGAATTGTATTCTAAAAAGCCGAAATAGTTGGGAACTGGTCCTTGACCAGCTAAATGCTCAATCATTCCAAGTGCTGAGATCAAATCGTACCCTTGATTAATTCCGCGACATAGAGAACTTTCCACTTAGACTATAACTTATTTGAAAGTCCACCATCGGCCCTGTCTCTCACTTCTAGTCAACGGCGGCTTGAGCCATTTTGGGACCTAGTTTTATCATGCGAGTATAATGACCAGTTTACGTGTTTTGGGCGTATGGGGGGCCTCCGTGGCCGAGTGGTTAGCGTGTTCGACTTCCAGTCGAGAGGCCAGGGGTTCGATTCCCGCAAACGCCACTCCACGGTTGGCCGTCCCTGTTTTTCGGATGAGACAGTAAAAACCGAGGTTCTGTGTCACAGTAGGTGTTGGCACGTTAAAGAACCCTCCCTGCTCTACGGCCATAAGTGCCGAGCACAGGTAAAATTTGTCGCCCTTCACCGGCACACGGTGACGTCTCTATAAGAGTGAACTATTTTTGAGTGGGACGTTAAACAACAACAAAACAAAAATTAGGCGTATGGACTCTCCTTGAACTCAGTTGCCCCTTGAGTTTTTCTTTCATGAATAATGATTGGTCGTTACCATATACCTAACAGACTTGGGCGAGTTTTACTTTAAAGTAACCTGACGTCTCCATATGAGTGAAATATTCTTGAGTTGAGTTCAACAACAACACAGACAAACAAAACCTTTACAGTAACCAGAAGCTGTACAGCTCTAACTCAATTTCTGTATAATACTTGATGTCAGTAACTCGTTAATGAATTAACCGGATCCGGTATCAACTCCATTGCTTCGTATTGAAAATGGCATTTTGTGTCATTCTCACTGTATCAATGTACAGGGGTTTTACAGGCCCAATAAGTCATTTGCAACTGTACAAGATAGTTTTGGCAAAATATTAAAGATGTGAACACAATTTGTTTATTTATTACAACAGTATTGGTACTACATCATTAGATTGAAAAAATAGCGGATAGGTAATATCTCAAATAAATCTCTACACGTAAAAGTCAATAATTCGTCACTTGTAATATTTACAGAAGTACAAAATACTTTGACAACGACCAAGAAGTCTTTCAAAGTACATACTACCAGCTACGAACAATAATAAATCAAAAAAAGTATATGTACAAAACACAATCAATTTCATTTACATTTTCTAGTTAGTAATGAGCAAACTTTACAATACCAATATGTCAATAAACTTAACATTTATGCTAAAATTATCAGAGAAATTTTGGAATATTATACACATTGTACGATAAAACTGCACAATAGCAAGATAAAGATACGCATTTCTTCCTCAAATTTCTAATTGACTATAGTTGAAACCATGGAAGCCTACTGGCCTTTAGATGGTGACGTCAACGGGTTGAGTACGCGGTGTCGCATGAAGACGTTAGGATTGTTTTCAAATCTAATTGTGGATTACGATTGATTATAAATTAATTTAGAGAAGGACTTTAATGAAGGCCGACATCTTTGAGATATTGGTTCTTCGACATATTCTTCTGGTGATATTAAATGAGGTACATGTAAATTTCTATTTATAAAACTGACATAGTTTCAAGCGTAGGTTACCCACGAGAACAGCCCTACCTGTCTTTTTCGCTACCTAAACGTGCACGTGCCTTCGCGAAAATAGATTTCTTATGGGGAAAGTATCCCAGAACCATATAACCAGGCTTAACTATTTGATACGGGTGGTTTGGATTGGTTTGTTCGATAAGGTGGGCTCCTTAGTTGAAGATGAAGTAAGGAGCATAGAAATCATTTTCAAAGTGCGTCTGTTACAGACAAAGGCAAAGAAAATATACGCCCCGATACTTGCGTCCAAGATGATAGCAGTGTAAGTCAAAATGACCGACTCGAACAGTCCGTTGAGGAGGACAACCAACAAATAAATGCCTGTTAGAGAGGACATCTTCGTATACAGAATAAGTACATTACGTTTTTGCCTCGTGTACGTAGAGACATCTGGTAAGGATGATATATTGTAGACAGACACCAGAAATATCAATATATTAACAAGAACGATAATAAGCGCCGGGCAGAAAAATGTGTATAGTACCATCATCGGGCTCGAGATGTAACAAACACAACCACCATAGCCGATATCTGTAAAGTCGGACAGGGTCAAACTGACGAGTACGTTACATAATACGAAAGCCAACGGAGTCAGAAAGGTGTAGCAACAGTTCTTGACAAAAGAGTTACTCTGGTCGCGCGATGCTCGAATCGTATTTAGGGATTTCATCATGTGGTAGGTACATGCATTCATCCAAAAGAAAACACAAAGCCATGTGTAATGGATGAGACCTCCGTTGATTATGCACACCGTCCTGTTCCGTGTGAAACCTATACCGAGGACATATATCAGCTGCGCAAAGAGAAGGGTCGTAGTAAGTGCCATGATATTCTTACCCGGAAGTGTGCGCAGTGCCGGAAGGCAGCAGTAAACTATAAGAGTCAAAATAAGCAGAAAAATCGATATGCCTGAGAATACGGCCGAAACAATACTTTTGACGTCACTCATTGGAGCGATGACGCATTCCGGGCTATCATCAAGTGGACTCACGCGCGAATTGTTCTTCTCCCAATGCGCTACACTTTGAAAATATCTGTGTTCACACATACATACCACGCCATTTTCGACAAAATACTGGTTGTACTCGAGACATAGGTTTAGGTGATTGTGACATACGCGGCCTTTATTATCGACCGTCATATTTACACATACTTGAGCGCATCGCGACAAAAGCGAGACTCTCACCAATCGCACAGGAAACTTGCACAGATTACCCAAATTTCGTTCGTACAGAAACTTGTTCAAACGATATAAATTGTTCGTTCGCTGTCTACCTGATGGGATCATATCGAAATCTTTAATTTTGTTATCAATTGACATATTTAACACAAGTGGCTCCGAAACATTATGATTTAAAGTAACATTTGCACCTTCTAACTCTAAGATTGCGTCAAGAAAGTCAAACTGATTGTGCATGTTGGCATATCCTACG
>JACSZP010010762.1:0-15713 GCA_016161895.1 Pinna nobilis
ACTGACTTTGTTGTACAATGTATGGAACTACACAGCACTGACTTTGTTGTACACGTACAATGTACATATACACTCTTTTTTTCATTTTTTAGTTATCAGACGGACTGGTCTTCTGAGAGCAGCCAGATATCTGTCAACAGAAGGTACTACAACAAATGGCCCAGAGAGCCCAACAGGCCCAGGGCAAGAATTTAGAGCTGACAGTCGGGCAGGACCTGATAATGGCAGACAGTCACAGGAGAAGTATGTAGATAAAGGTTTAGTGGTATGAATAGTGATACATGTATGTGATAAATTTGTTATCAGTGAGAACTACACGTAGAAAGGAGACAATGTCTCTGTAGAAAAATTCCTTTGTAAGCAGCACCTAACTAATTAGGGCTGCAATGGCGTTGTGGTTAGTATGTTTGATAGTCTGATTGTCAAGTCCTGAACTTGAATCCTAGCCACGCTGCATTTGGCCCAGTTTTACAGAAGAAATAGTAAAAGAGTAAAATAATGCTATGCCACAGTACAATGTAGCTGTTGGCATGTTAAAGAAGCCTCCCTGCTCTACACCCATAAGTGCGGAGCATAGGCAACATTTGTCGCCCTTCACCGACACACCATGACGTCTCCATTTAATTGAAAGGTTCTTGAGTGGGACGTTAAACAGCAATAGGACCATCCAACCAAGAACTCAGAGTTGTGGGATTAAATCTGGGCTGGGTCATGACTTGTACTTTTATTCAGAACTCGTCATATTTGGCAGTCTACAAGCATTGTCTATATCATGATATTTATATTTTAAGACTGAAGACATATTTCGAACAGTTTGATGACAGATGGTCAGAGGAAACGGAGACTGAATATCAAACAAAACAAAGGATCCTGAAAGCCGCACTGCCATTTGTACACCAGTATGGATGGACACAGAGAGCTCTAGCAGCAGGTAAGTAATGTTTGGTTGATTTGTTTAGGCCTACCTTGTGCTCCACAATCTTTCAGCCATCTGGCACATGGTGACACCTCCATTTAAGTGAAAGATTCTTGATTGTGCCGTGTAAGTAAGCCAGAGCAGAAAAGGCCAATCATAATCAGACAAATTCATGTTATCTCACTTATCTTGCAATTGTAGAAAAACAACTCATAAAATTGTATTTGCTTTGCTGTCCTCTTACTTGAACTCTGCCTCATTTTGGGTCCATGATTAACTTTGATATATGTGTCTAGTGTTGAATCTAGGAACAGAAAAGGGCACACAATTTCATATGCACAAGGGCACTTATAATGCGTGAAAATTGGTCTTGAGGGCACCTGCACAATACTGTGTGCTTTTATATCCTCCACATACTTGTTTAAAATACCTTTCATTGAAATATAATAGAACACCTAATGCTTACAAAGCAGAAAGATTGATCTTGTTCATTCTATAAGTCCTAAAGGACATATTTTTGGTATAGGAAAGGGCATGGCACTGACAAAAAAGGGCATGGTGTTTCAGGAAAAGGGCATGGTGCAGCGCCATGCTATGTTGCTCTAGATTCAACACTAAGTATCCTAAGTATGCGTCAAAAGTCAAGAAACCTGTATCAGCTTGATACCACCATGATGCCACCGAGATAATACCGAGATTGGTGTAAAATGTCAATACCATACATGTATTGTATAGCTAGGTATTATGATTTCCATTGTAACAGGTTTTCAATAGCTCTCAAAATAGGGTGACTGAGACCAGCAGATGACGTAATTTGGCCATTTACATATAAAAAGAAACACATGAATCTGCGCAGTTCATCTTTTTTTATTTCTAGAATTAGAAGTAATGCATTAAATTTATATAGATAATGATATCTGTTGGTGCCAAATTCAATTGTTACCTTATTTTCATTGAAAAAATGCTAAAACAGAAGTTTTAAAAGTTGAAATCGTCTGGTTTTCAAATGATGTCCGCTTCCATGAAACACATGGTATTTCGTTAGGTGAAGGTCAGATTAATTTTAATTCAAGGGTCTCTGACCGGGGTTAACCAACAGGGTATATTGAAAAAAAAAGACATCACATGGTGATGATGCTATATGTCTTGGGGAATTATGGTCAACTCGGTCCATGGTCAACTCAGTCCATGGACAACTCGGACCATGTCTGGACAACTCTGGCCATGTCTGGTCAACTCGGAACATGTGTAATGGTCAACTCGGCCCATCATTCCTGGTCATCTCGGACCATTTTTTATAATGAACTCATACTTATACAGCAATAAGATTTGATCATCAATTCCATCCAACAAAGGATGAATAAGTAATATTCTTTAAGTTTGTCGTAAATACATGTGTATATCTAATAAATAAGAATCAAACGTCTTCTTTATTAAAATATCTGGATGACCTATGCATCAGATATGAAATAATATATAATTCAAATAAGTTCAAGATTATAGATTGATGTAAAATAAGATTTTATGTTTAAATAGAGAGAGTGAATGACTGATGAATATGGAATAATTCCGTCGACAGAATCTTTAACTGTTTAAGATATCTACTGGATTTGTTTCGACGCTCAATATTCTTTATCCATTATTGAAATTTTGTTTCCCAGAGAGAGAAAATATTACATTTGAATCGTAAAACAATACAGACAAGATTTGAACACGGTCCGAATTAATCAAAAGATGGATGGAGTAAACACATTTTATGTGCCGAACTGACCATTACATATGGCAGAGTTGACCAGGGGATGGGCCAAGTTGACCAGAGGTAATGGGCCGAGTTGACCAGACAATGGGCCGAGATGACCAGGCAATGGGCCGAGTTAACCATGGGCCGAGTTGACTACTTACTGTCTTGGGGATTTAAACTGATAATATATTTTTGTAACGAAAAGGAATAAACAATAATTGGTGCAAATGCAACCCTGATAGCCATATACATGTAACAAAGCTAACCCAGGAGTGGGGAAAAAATTAATTAGGTCAATGATCCTGAACGGCCCTACCGAAAGTTGTTAGGGTATCAGAAATAAGTAACACCAGTAGAAAACAATATCATTACTTTGGACTTGCAACAACACTCTAAAATTTTATCACATAAACATCACAAGGTTACATGTAAGTACTTTTTACAATGGGTCACAGGACGCTGCGACCTATTGGTTAGCATCTTCACCTTGTAAATTTGATGTTCGGAGTTTGAGCCCGAGCAACACTGGGATTGGCTATCCAAGTGTCTAACGGATGAGACAGTTGTTGTGGCCCAGGCCGAGGATCGAACTGGCGACTCCAAGATTAAGTGACCAGCGTTGTAGATACCATTCAGCCAAAAGTCTGGACGTTAGGCTCAAGGGCCTAACACTGCCTAGATTTACCACAAACTTAATTTTGAGGTCCTTGTCCCGTTACGACTTACGGCTATCACCCACATGGTTGATCCATGCACTTCGGACTGACGGTCGCTACCACCCATGTGGTGATCCATGCTTTAAGTAAAGGACAGTCATCATCAAGATAGGGTGTAAAATCCATTTACCGGCGACGCCAGTGTATTGGCCCAGGCCGTGGATCGAACCGGCAACCCCAAGATTAAGAGACCAGAGTTCTACCATTGAGCCAAAAGTCTGGACGTTAGGCTCAATGGCCTAACACTGCCTAGATTTACCACACAGTAAAAGCCGAGGTCGCTTGTCACAGTAGGTGTCAGTACCGATACATAAAAGAACACTCCCTGATCTAAAGTCGTAAGTGCCAATCGTTGGCCAAATTTATAATCCTCACGGTGACGTCTCCATATAAGTGAAAGATTCTTGAGTAGGATGTTAAACAATAAACAATACATTGTAACTACCGACGGTCACAAAGACTACTCTTGAACAGAGGATTTTAATATTGCGTATACATTTACAAATGTAATGATATATTTATTGATACACGTACAGTATACTAGGTCCACAGTATAAATGTATCTATAAATGTATGCACGATCACTGTCTGTCGTGTTACAGACCACAGTGCACTGTGCAGAACTCAGATGTCGATGTGTGAACGACTTAATCAGTCCCTCGGTTTTGTCTAAGATATGAAAATTTCGGTATACCGTAGCTTTGATTAAAGAAATACATCACAAATATTACACAAATAAACATAAAATCCGCTTACAATAAACGAACCACTTACTAATTTAAGAGAAATTGACAACAAAGACGAAAATATGATGACCGGAAAGAAAGCAACACCGCTAAACCCTAATCCAAATCGGATTTTTTCCGGGAAATAAATTCATCTTTTATTTCGGACTTCTCAGATGTTTCATCAAAAGATTTAACACCGGTTCATAGACCAATGGTTTTAGGGCCTATGTATTTACGGCTTTTAGAAATGAGATAAACTGATTGGCAGGCTTTCGTTCTGAATCGTGAACTGATTTGAGTTGGAATATATCAGGAGTTATTCAGTAGGCCTACATGTACATTGTATTTGATCATGTACATTGTACATTGTTGCCAGTCTGACTAATTTGGAAATAAATAAAGATCGATTCCTGCACAAAATGCATCAAAGTGGCTGACTGAAAAATATATACCTGAATATATAAAATAATATATAAAAATATACGTGTACATACATTATCGACGCAACGCGCGGTCCATAAAAGGGGGGGGGGCCACTGAGGGGGTCGACCCGCCCTCCTGGAATTTTCATACATGTGTACGTTCATACAGCCTACAATCAGGATTTATGGAAAAATATATGCTATGTATAGGGACATATAAACCCTTCTCTCTACTAGGAATCAACATTTATTTTTCTTGTCGACATGTAACCCCACCCCTTTCTTGGGCCGGGGAAATCCTGGATCCTCCGCACAGAAATATACAATCTACGTTTAGAATTAACATGGAATAAACTGGAACATGATCCCGGAAGGAAGGCCTACATGTAGATCTACATAGCGTAGTATTGATATCGGTCCATCGGATGAAACTGCATGAGTAGGCCTACTGAAAAACCAAGGTCCATGGCATAGGTCAAATTTGTCGCACTTTACCGGCATTGGTGACATTTCTATATAAGTTAAAGATTCTTGTGATGAACGTTATTTAAGACGTAGGCCTACAATATAACCAAGAAACTATCTAGAATTTCCCAGCGTTCTAAGTCATCACTAGACCTACCTCAGATTTCCAAGTCATTATGATCAGTTTTCTTAATGAATGTCAGTTTCTCCAGGCTTCAACGGACACTTCTGTTAGATTTGTGTCCAGTTTGTTGTCCAGAATTCACTCACTGGATAAGTGAAGTAACATTACTTGTAGCTGCTACAATTAGCAGATAAAAGTTCAAATAAATCTCAAATTGAACATTTACGCGTGATCTATGTAAATTAAGCTGGCCTACAGCTACAGTATGTATCGTATCAGATAGGACCAATTTACACGTGAGTACTCGTAACACCGGGATTGTGCACTTCTTTAGGCGCAGGTATTAAGTAAGTGTAAGTTCTCACACATATGTCACAATGTCCTGACATGACAGTCGTGTACATAGACAGCAGAATAGCAGCCTACATACAGGATGGACAAATGGACTCAGATCATGACACGGATACCAAATATATTTCAACTTCATCAAAATTACTTTGGGACAACTATAAATACCTTATATATATTATTTCCAATCAAGTGATTATCAAAGCATGATTTAAGAAGTGATGTGCAGTGTAGACCTTAAAACACGGGCTACATTTGTACAGCAAAGGATTTGTGTAAGGAACTTGTACATGCGCCATAAATTAGGGCGGATCAGCTGGCAGACGATATGAATATTTTAGCCAGTCACTTTGACATTCTTAATAGCCAGGTTACACTGTATTAATTTTCTCACATTCCAAGTGTCATATACACAATAACAAGAAGTGCATCTTGGGCTTACTGCTGCCAGCTAAGCTAAGTGTCTCCGTGATTGACATAATCTGGGATAGTTTGGACATTTATATAATAACCCTGGAATGTTGGAGTTGGACACAATCCTCTAGGCCGAGCATGTAGAACTACACGAGTGCCAAACCACTATATGTATGTTGTAATAAACAAAACAAAAAATATGATTATGATAACTTTTTATCGTAAGTGAACAATGTTTCAACTTACATGTACATGTATCCCGGCCACTTAAAATGAAAACTGATTTTGAAGAATTATATAAATCAATTTATATCTACATTTATTGATTTAAAATTATAATTTATTCAATAATGATTACAAAAATGTCACGGACCTACGACATGTAAGAGTGATTTTCATCGTATCGATAAGATTCTTTGTGACGACCGCCGCTGATTCAAATTCTATCTTCAGTACACCTAGGCCTGTGCCCTTTATGTTTTGTTGCATAACGTAAGCCTAGTAAATGAGGTACACATCAAAGGGCAAATATTTATCAAATTGATATTATCCTTAAATTCCCAACACAAATTTACACGATATTATACATGTTCCATTAACGAAAAGATACAATCGACACAGGCCTAGAACCCTACATAATAACTTTAAGTAGTTAGTACAGAAACAATATTGAATATGTTATGACTTGGAAAATCACATGCAATAAGAGATTTTGACAAAGAGAGATTTATGTGTTAAAATACTAACTACATGTATATAACCTGGATGTGATATTTTAACAGTTGTTCAGATGTATATATATCGGTATACATTAAGAAAGAACTATACATATTTCTTAATTATCAACCGTAAGGTACAATCGTCTATCATTCAGCCCTCGTGCGTATCGCTTTCTGAAATAAGGAATCTGACTCGTACAGAGTAAATCTTGCATTCAAAAAGGCATATGCATTATCATTACATTCACGTTTACATTCAGTGTAATTTGAGATAGACTACTACCTGAACTGGGCAAAAGGTCAACCATACCCTTGTAATCGATGACAACCTTTGATAACCTTAAACGGGTTATTGCCTTGTTGTGATACCGTAGAGCGTTTACCTTTAGATAACCTATAAGGTTTTACTGTACATATACACATGTATGATATGTGTAATATTTACACACTAGTTACTATAGTGGTCAGATAAAAATGAAGCTGCATTTTTCACAAATAACCTTACGATAAAAATCACTCGTAAATATTTCATATTCATTATTCGACAAACTACATTGTATAAATTTAAATTTAAGCTATAAGTCACAATCTGATTCATTAAATAAAGTCTCAATCTGATTTATAAGATTCACGAAAATCTGATTTCTTAAGAAATGGTCATTTTCCCCCTAAAATGTACAAAACATGATTGATTTAAAAGAAAATGTGCTCTTACGATTAAGGGTGATTCAAATGGTAATTATAAGATTTTAGCAAAAAGGGCCCAGAACTTAAATTTAGATAAAGGCCTATAGGCCCTTTGTATGTCACGAAAATGTTCTTATCTAGATATACAATGCTTATGTTACATTCATGTTTTGAATCTTTATTTTTAGAAATCGTAAGTTTTGATTTTTAAATTAAAAATTCAATACTAAAATGAACCACTAGTACTAAAGCATACATAAATTACCCTTCTTTTCTTATATCTGGAATATGACTTCTATCATTGAAGACAACAGTCGCCGCATACGTTCCTACGACTCCCTATTGCTGCGGAACTCCGATGACTTTCGGTTTTGCTTGTGTGAATTTGGTTTATTTATGAGTCAGTTTGTCGATCATTTTTCTGCTCTCTTGCCTGACATTTTGCATTGTATGTGTATTTCCCGTTTTACCATTTCTGTCAAGACATGTGTTGTTTATGTATTCCTCTTTCCGTTTAGATATACATGTACAATGTATTACAAAATTTGTTTAGACTATGTATTTAGTCTGTGCATTGAATGTGCATTTTTCCTTTTCCGTTCAGATGTTCACTGTTGTTTTGTTAACCACAATGTAAATATCAAAACATACTTCTTTCTCATGAAGATGAATATGATATCAATTTAGTTGTATGTTCTAAAAGATACATATAAAACTATATGAGTTATATATGTCTCTGGTCCTAATTACCTTAAACAATGGACTCATTTCCACAGTTTTGGATGTACTTTTTGCCAGACGTATCTCTATAAGATTTGTGTTGATTGTTGGTGGTTTAGTGCAATGCAGACTGTACATAACCGGGGTCTAGAGCCTTATATACCAGTAATTACAACTGAAAGATTGTATATAGCAAATTAATGAATCAAATTAAAAGACCAGCTCTTATCCCACTCAGTAATTCTTTCAAACATTAAATGAAAAGTTCCGATCTTTCTGCCGTGGTTAGAGTAATAGCTCAAGACTATACGCAGATAATAATATTATGCTTGTAGGCCTATATACTACACAACTGCAGAATTCGACCTAATAAGTATAGCCTTAGTTTCCGATACATATAGTCTGTTGAGAAGAGTGAACGTGTGATGCTATTTACAGTAGCTTTACAAACATTCTTTGGAAATGTTTCTCACATTTCTGACCAAAAGTAGAAACGGATTTGCCCACATATATACATGTACTATTAATTTGTAATTCGTAACATGGTAATGTCATCACATTTCTTGTCAATGTAGATATACCCATTTTAATCTATGTAGTTCATATTAATACTCCCAGATGGAGTTTCCTGTCCCGCCTCACAATCAAGATGTAAGAAATCAACATTGATCCACTCTGACTCAACGTTGTTTGTTTTTCGTCTTTTTTTTAGTCTTTTTACACCAACTTTAACAATCTTAATTACAAATTTAAATGGTTATTGGTGAGTTGGTTGTATTTTTGTTTAATGTTACACTCAAGAAAATTACACTTGTATGGAGACGCTACTGTAAGCCGGTGAAGGGCGACAAATTTGGCCTATGCTCGGCACTTATGACCTTTGAATATAGGGGGTTCTTTAATTGTATGTTTCTTTAACGTGCTAACACTTTCTGTGTCACAGGGCCTCGTTTTTATTGTCTTATCCGAAGCACAGAGAGGACCAAGTGCAGCGCATTGTGGATTCGAACCCATGACCTCAGGATCAAAAGGCGAACAAGCTAACCAATGAACCTCCAAAATGTAATGGAGGAAACAAAACTGGAAAACGCACTCATATTTAGGCGGACCATTGGCCTACAGCCAGTAAACTGACAAACTTTCTTTCGTGAGTCCGGAGCGGATTTGCACCAAAGGTACTCTATGATATATAGTAGATTATTCTTCAATACCAGCATTGCAATAAATACCATAATTTTAAAACTCTTGCTTTTAATGAAAAATATCAAGTCACAGAGTTGCGAGATTGGACTCCTGACAATTGCTTAGGATGGAAATGTGAAAACAATTGTTTCCACACAAGACTTCTTCTCAGGGTTGAAGAGCTTCCTCACTCCCTTTGTGTTTAGTTCACACAACCCGGAGAACACCACACGTTCTTGTTCGCAGACGATATAGTTGGAAGTCCATAACTTTCCAGTCCACACGTTGACACCGTCTGGTAGGCCCTTGCAGCTGGGCATCCGCATCTTGCACGGGACACACATGACCGACTTGCACTTGTTCTCTTCATATTCACCTGGGATTCAACAAATAAGGATTAACTTTTCTTTTAGCATTCATTATAGTTTAGGTGTTTGATTAATAGATACCTTATAGTTTAGAGACTTAATTACTATAAACATTAAGTTATATTCAAATTAATAGAAATGCGAAAATGTTACCAGTCCAATGATATGAGCGTTTGAAATGGTAATGTAGTCTGGTGTTGTGCTTGCAGTTGATGCGCTAAAATAAACCATATATATTTTTCAAATCTACCGTTTTACTTCGTTATTGAAGAGCAATTTTAATTTCATTGAGAAGTTTGTGATTATATAAAAAAAGATGATATGCAATTGGACATTTAGATCTACTTACAACATTTTGTCAATAATATCAATGAATGACAATTTTCCTACGTATGTGAATGGGATATACCCAAACGAACTAGCAATTACAGACATCACAGGGTCAAACATATATACTTTGCATATAATTTGCATTTCAAATGCATTTTGCTTACTATAGACAAACTAAACAGCTAAGCTGAGCGACAAACGTGATTATTTCTACTTTGCAACTGTGTATAGTGCTCTTACATAGAAGATCATTCGGTAAAATCAGGACGTTTTACATATGAACATTTTATAACAGAGGCAAACTACTTGCTGATGAGTTGTCACAAGCATTTCGTTAACTGTACAGTCGTTATATTGACCTTGTTGTATTGCTAAGTGAAAATGAAGACGCACCTAGAGATATTCGAGATTAGTGAGAAGCAATAATTCAATAACAACTGTCTCATTATGAAAAACGATTACTAATCCAAACGGAATTGGATTAGGTTTGCGGAAGGAGTCAGTGTCTTATGTTGGTTTGCTTCTCCAGTTCAGTAAAATATCAAGTTGGTAAAGAAGGTCATGAGTTCAATGAATTCTAGATCTAACTAAAACGTACAGTTTCTTGCTCAATTGCTGTTGTTGAATCAACTTGATTTATGTGACAAGAATATATTCCTCAGTTATCGCATATGAATTTGACTTTAGACTCACGGCGAGAGTGACCGAAAACCAGGGGATATTTACCCATCCGTGACACTTGATCCTTCCTTTGGATTTAAGAGATACATATTTATCCAATATTCACCGGTGTTATACATGTATACCGTCTCCCTGGAGTGGCTTCTGTGATTTTTTTATCTTTGTATCATATCATTTAAGACACCCAATCAGCCTAAGGTTTTAAAATGGTTTAAGATACATTATGATTACTTTGATATATGTATGTAATTGTGGAGTAACGATCTAGGATAGATGAAAGTGTGATGTTCTTGTGATAGATATAATTTAAACGTTCAGCAAGACGCGTGGTAAAGGGCTAATCATAGGTCATTCATTGATATTCTGCATAAGTATGGGATGCTCTGAAACAGGAACTTCGAGAATTACTTTAAAACATTCCCCACTTTAAGGGTGTTGTAATGAACAAAATGTACTGAAGGATGTAAAATTGTCGATTCGTCGTAAGAATGATTAACCAGAGCGATCCATGGTTATTATGGATGGATACTTACACGGGTCCTTCGGAATGACCTGGCGTGTACACTTGGAGCGTTTAGGGAATTGACATGTGTTTGAATCCTCATCGAAAAGTAAAGGATACGGACATTCCTTCAGGATTGGCTGTCCATCACTTCCCTCGGACTTTTGGGGACACTCGTAATATTTGGAACAACTGGTTTCATGTGGTTCACGGACGACATTTGATACTGAGCACGGTACATGTATGTGTACTGGAGCCTGCTCCTGAACAGTTTTGTTCTTCTTGTCACCTAAAGGGCAAAGATACATCCATGATAAGCAAAAACGGAACAGATGTAAAATATCCTATTGTAAAACGATGCACATAAATCCATACCTTATATCTTACCAAAACTTTTTATGTAAATTCAGAATTAACCAAATCATGATAGCTATAGTTCTTTCATCTACAAATTTCTTCATTTGTCAAATAAATGACCAGAATACTGACGGAGCTGATAGACAGAGGTCTGAGATTTAAAAATGTATATGTATACGTTACTATGTCATATACTCGTTAATAACTTAGTGTTTTGCTCGGATTGGCACCTTATCGAGGTCAAAGTATCGGGGGAAACGTGCTCTTGTGATAATATATTCGTAAAAACAATTGCAAGCGATATAATGAACTACGAAGTATGGTTCGTTATGCATTCTCTCTTGTTTCTCATTGAATCTTTACTCCCCGACATCGCGTGAAATATTTCAAAGATTCGCTTTAAAATCACCTGGAGTTTTCCAAGTCAGGTAATAATCAATAGTATAAGAATTAAACAAAATGATAATTCTAATATAGATCTAGATCTTCAATACTGTTTTCACGGTGTACAATATGCCAATTTATGTCGACAGTTTATCTGGCTATCTTAACCATAGAACTCTTCACTGCCCATGTAGTTGAATATATTAAGATGCTATAAGTATAGTGCCGAGCCAAATGATTACGCTTATGGGTACACAACTCCATAATAGTATATGAAGAGATGTGGTGACAATTATCTCTCTTTTATAGTTACTCACAGACATCCAGATCCGACCCCTTGGCCACACAAATCTTCAGAGAGGGATTCCATACTGTATCCTGTGGACATTTATACCGGAGTCCTTTTTCATTAAAACATATCAAGACAGATGTACAGTCTGTTGGGTCTGCTAGCCATTCGCCGGAGAACTTGCCGCTACAAATGGCGTCTTTTGCCGCCACTGCACTCAGAAGAACCACGAAGCAGATCAAGGGAACAAAACGAATGAAAGCCATGTCGACACTAAATGAGGAAATGCTCCGGATTTACAAGGCTTTAATATCAAATCGTATGACTATGGTTTTGGGTGGATATTCTTACACTGATGTAAACTGGATAAATATTATTTCAGTTTGCACAATGACTGTGGAGGAAACAACACATTACACTAATTCCATCAAAACGGCAATGGTATTAGTAAAAGCTGCATGCTGATCGGGCGAGGAAACCAAATAACGCCGTAGCAATATAAAGTAGATCTCTATGTAATTGTTGAAGCGAGGTTTAAGACCCCATACCCTTACCCCAGTCGAATATATGCGTCAGTTTTGTTTAAAAAGTTAAAAAGTAGTCTGTTTGTAAATGCATGTTCATCAACTTGGAATGTAAAAAGGTGTAAATCCATACGCAAATTGCAAAACAACATGCATTTGTTATCCAAACGAAGAATAATTCTGGGCTACAAATCTCCTTCGTCTAGATTAGGATAGGAGTGATTTACATTCAGTGTAGAGTAGATATGCGCTCAAGTAAAATAAATATAAACAGAAGTACAGATATATAGTTATCTACAGTTAAGGAGTCAAACTTTGTCTCTAAAAGATAACATATGTTGCATGTAAATAACTTCTTTATATAAACATCACATGAACAAAAGTTAGGGTATATACATGTATATATATGTATATGTATATTACAGTTTTATTCCGGCAGGCTTATCGTTGCATCACCGTATATATGAGAGGTGTACCTAATATTTATATTTCTAAATACTTGACAAAAATTCTACTGATGAAATTATATGAAGTTTATCACACTAGGCATTTCTTTTTCGTCTATGCATATTTAATGTATGTAGGGTGTGTTTCTTCAGGTGTGCATGTATTTGACTAGTATTAACCTAATTCCACTTCTATTGAATGTAACACCATTTGAATTTCTTTAAAGAAACTTGATACAAATTATGAAAGTTTACTTTTTGTTTAATGACCACCTATTGCATTTGACATTTATTTTACTACTGCATCAATTGTGTTCCGTCTATCTCTCCTACATGACCGTTACGTATCTTAACATATCTTCCATCGTCCAATGTATTTCTGCTTCTTTACATTGCATTGTGCTGTATCTAATGTATTTCTGGTTTTATACATTGTATTGTGCTGTATCTAACGTATTCCTGCTTTTATACATTGTATTGTGCTGTATCTAATTTATTTGTTTTTATACATTGTATTGTGCTGTATCTAATGCATATTTTGCTATTATACATTGTATTGTGCTGTATCTAATGAATTTCTCCTTTAATACATTGTATTGTGCTTTATCTAATGTATTTCTGGTTTCATACATTGCATTGTGCTGTATCTAGTGTATTTCTGCTTTTATACATTGCATTGTGCTGTATCTAATGTATTCCTGCTTTTATACATTGTATTGTGCTGTATCAAATGTATTTGTTTTTATAGATTGTATTGTGCTGTATCTAATGTATTTCTGCTTTTATACATTGTATTGTGCTGTATCTAATGTATCTCTGCTTTTATACACTGTATTGTGCTGTATCTAATGTAGTTCTGCTTTTATACATTGTATCGTGCTGTATCTAATGTACTTCAGCTTTAAAACATTGTATTGTGCTGTAACTAATGTAGTTCTGCTTTTATACATTGTACAGTGCTGTATCTAACGTATGTCTGCTTTTATACATTGTATTGTGCTGTATCTAATGTATTTCTGCTTTTATTCATTGTATTGTGCTGTATCTAATGTATTTCTTTTATACAATGTATTGTGCTGTATCTAATGTATTCCTGCTTTTATACATTGTATTGTGCTGTATGTAATGTATTTCTGCTATTATACATTGTATTGTGCTGTATCTAATGTATTTCTGCTTTTATACATTGTATTGTGCTGTATCTAATGTATTTCTGCTATTATATATTGTATTGTGCTGTATCTAATGTATTTCTGCTTTTATACATTGTATTTTACTGTATCTACTTATATTGTACTCTCGCCATGGTATCTATTTTTATTGTGCCGTTGTCTTGATATCAAAATTTAATGTATTATTAGTTTGTTTGATATTTACATCTATTGCCCTACTCATTGGTTTGATATCTATGTTCATTATATTGGTATATTGCATAGTTACTCTGTTTGATATCTACAACCTTACTATTGTACAGCGACCGCCGTCTCCATCTAATGCGTCCTTTTGTTGATACTTACAATGAATGTATCGGTTCTTTGATACTTACAGTGAACATATCCTTTCTTTGATTCTTAAATTCTTTGTAATATTACTTTGATATACGTGATATTCATATCTACATATCTTTACATGTATGGTTACTATATTCGATATCTACATGTACATGAATGTGATGTTATTTTGTTTTATTAAATATGTTTTATTGTCATATGCAATGATTTTATTGTTGCCGTTTCGTTTAACTTTTAATTTATTGCATTATTGCCCAAAATATATCCATCAAGAGTAGTAACTTGTTAATATTACCAGCAAAAAATAATACTGTATTGACATCGTTTTGAGTCTAGGTACACACTGTAAGAGAAAAAAAGTTATAGAGAGACACACCCTATACTCCGTTTGTCTGATATAAATTGTGGTATTACTTAGTCAGTTAGCACGTAATCAAATCACCTGACGACATTAATTCTACAAGTAATAACTTCTTAAGCTATCAACTTCCGAAACTGGCGGTATTTTCACAAATAATTTCATTTAAAAAGGAGAGAGGATATACAATGGCATTAGGGAACGTATATAGAGGCCTCAATAGGGGTACCAGTGCTTAAACATGTTTAAGGTATGTCAGTGTTTTCAAGCTTAAATTCCCGTATAAAATATTTTCTTTTCATATTGCACATTCTGCAGAACTGTTATTTTTCAATATTACTTCAATTACATCACAGCTGCATCAACATTTACAAATATTCCAAATTAAGTGCTGAATCCTAGGCTGATAAGAAATCTTAAATATATTAATCATACTTTATCTACGGTGATGCATTATCAGATAATAAATTTACTGTCGATCAACAGACTGTCTATGTGTGTTTATACAATATCTATTTTTCAATTTCATATTTCAGTTGGGACATCCATGGCAAAATGGTTAGAGCATCATTCTTAACTATTAAGTCTCTCAACCGAGCTTGTCGGCGCTGGTGCCGGTCTTGTGGGATTCTAGGTTGATTATGTAAGAAAGTTTGATAGTTTACATCAAGAAGGCCAATGATCTATTAAAAATGAACCTGGGATCTATCCTCCTACAATGGAGACTTTCCTGTGTCACATGACCATGAGAATGTGGAGTGTGACATTTGTAAAAAAAAAA
>JACSZP010010763.1:0-17839 GCA_016161895.1 Pinna nobilis
TGTGGCACATCATCTTGATGTCATTGCCATGCATACCAAATATTATCATCATATCTTAAATGCAATGACAGTTACGCTCCAGAAACGAAATTATTGGAAGAAGAAGAAACTTGTACAAAAACAATGTATCTCCCTTCATAGAAGGGGAGACATAAATGATATATCATGCTGACACAGATTAGTTAGTAATGTGATAGCTCAGACTTTATCTTATTGATGGATCCAAGATTTTGTTCCAAGAAGGGGTTGAACTTGTGGCAAGCCAAAAAAGAAAAAAAAAAAAACAATCCTAATGAGCAACTAAGAATTATTGACCAATGATCACATACAGTACAAAAGGGAGAGGGGCTGAAATACCTACACATACAGCAACTTAACCTGGTTACTCAAAATTTAGCCCAGGGGTCAATTTTTTCATAAAACACTGTGGTATGTACTTTGCAAATTCCTAAAAAGGGTGTGTGTGGGTTTTTTTTTTTTCTTGTGTTGTTGCTCGATATCTCAATCAATAATCTTTCACTTATACAGAGACATCAACAATTACTGCTGGATGGTTTCATATTTCCCCTGCGCTGTGCCTTAGGGTCATTGGGGTGGGGGGGGTGTCTCTAACATGCCAACACTTACAGTACTGTGAAATGGAATCGTTTTTTACTTTCTGAAGGCCTTTCTCTAAAAGATTCTTATGATAAAAAAGACCACTCTTGAGTCATTAGTGCTGAAATTTCAATATTTATTGAAAAATCATAACCTTAATTCCAATATTTATATTCTCAAACTGATATATAAATTCATGTTAATCTGATTCCGTCACGGTTATTCAGTTTCATCAGAGAATGTACAGTAGAGTCGATCTGTAACGAATCGGCTTAAAGCGAATTCAGTGCTATAATGAAGAGGAATAAAATCCCCGACAAGAATTACTATTTACCTATATATGTAGTAAATCCTGATGCTTAGAACTAAGGATGTCTATAACAAAGTAAAAAATCAATCCCCTTTGACTTTGTTATAGACCAACTCCACTGTATTTTGTTTCTGCTGACCGTGTTATGTGTGTTTGATGTAACATGAAGACCATAGGAAATGAGAATATTGTCAAAGCAAAATACAGTCGAATCTTGAAAACTCGAATGTTGTTCTCTGGAAGTTCTCAATTTGTCGAAGTAAAGCTACGGTTCCGATTTTTTCCCTTAATAGATTGAGCAAATCTAGTCTCGATCTTTCGAATTTCGACGGTGAGATTTTCGATTCCTCGAATAAATCTCACAATCCAGAGCTTAAATTACCTGTGAAATATCATCTCATTCTTTTCACATGCGAGTTTTTGGTATGTTTGTTAAGTGATTGATTGAAGTGACATTGATCAAAAGTGACAACAGTGTTAAATTATCACAGAATGATGAGAACAGTTTCCGGAAAAGAGTGAATTAGCGGGTTTGGGTAGGCATAGCGTTCAGCTTGAGAGTAATCATATTTTTGAAAACTCAAAGTCTCGGAAACTCGAACTTTATCAGCAGTCCTGACCATTTCGAGTTTTCAAGATTCAACTGTACTTTTATAAGATACATGTAGACAATCCAGTAAAAGTGCTTCACATATTTCTTGTCATGACATGTCTTTTTACATTTGAGACTATGACAAAAAATTGGCTAACAAAGGGGAAATATAAATACAGGATTTATCACACTTTATAGTTACAGTCTAACCTGTCTAAGCAACCTAAATCAGTGGTTCCCAAAATGCTATTTTCCTATTTAATCACCTGAATTAAGAGACCACCTTTCATATGTAACCCTTTTTTCTCCTTCCCTTGTACCATCTCTTAAAACAGGTTCGACTGTATATATGCAAGATGGCTATGTTCCTTAGTTTAATAATAGTTTTCTATGCTATTAAATCATTAGGACTGATTTAGGCCTGCAAACAGAAAATTGAGATTTGAAATTTATCAAAACTCAATATATAGGCAATGATCATGGATCATTTGAAAACATTTCACGAGTGTATTACATGGTCCCTCTTTTATGAGTTATTTCTTTGGTCCCTTATTTCACATTCTTGATATTGAAAAAGAAGGGGAAAATGGGGTCTGTAAGAGTAGGGGATTTCATTTTTCAAAATTATAGCTTAGATATTTTCCTTGGTCCTTATAGTTTTTGCATACTAAGTCTGGGATAATAAAATATGGCCCAAAAGGGGTTCGGGATTTAGTTAGAAAAAATCAAAACCAAGTCATTCATCTTTTAATATATATCAAACAAACTCTGATCAAACTATGCAATAAGACAAGGATGAAACCAGAACTACTAGGGCCAATTGGGTTCAATATGCAATTACCCTGATAGCAGGGAAATCAATGGGGGAAAAAGGAAGTGAACAATCTCTCATACAATGAGTGAAGATTAAAGATTGTGGGCGTTAAGATTCTCCTAGGATCTCTTGTTACATCTTGCATATAGATGACTGCATTTTTTGCCAATAAGTATGTACAAGATATATTGTTTATGAGAAAAATATCATTGTCAAAGTAGATTTACATACATGCTGTCAAAATGATAGACTGAACTTGTGAGTTATGGGTGTCAGTCTGATAGATGCACCAGTGGGTGTATGAAACAAGTGCTGCATGTATATATTACATGAAGTAAACAGATCTGCTGAATATTTATCACCAAGACACATTATATAAGAGAGACAGAGAGAGAGAGAGGCAGAGAGAGTATATGTATAAACTGTAATAAGTTTTGCTGTGGCTCAGTGGATGGTGTGTTTGGCTTCTGATCATGAAGTTGTGTGTTTGAGTCCATGCCATTCTCTGGTTGGCTTTTCCTGTCCTTCGGATGAGACAGTTAAAACCAAGGTCACATATCACAGTAGGTACATGTATCAGCACGTTGAAAAACCCTCACTGCTAAATGGGTGTAAGTGCTAAGCATAGGCCAAATTGTTGCGCTTCACTGGCACATTGGGATGTTAAACACAATACATTCAACCAATTAGTTTGAGTGATGTATGCATTGTGAATATACATCATAAACCATACAGAAAAATATATAGATCAATGTACACTACTTAAAATACATCTTTTTATGCCCCCGTGATCGAAGATCGGGGGGCATATTGTTTTTGGTCTGTCTGTCTGTCTGTCTGTTTGTCTGTCTGTCTGTTTGTCTGTTTGTCTGTCTGTTTGTCTGCACACATGGTTTCCGTCAGGTAACTCAAAAACTTTTCATCAGATTTGAACAAAATTTAGTGTAAGGCATTATATCAGTAAGATCTCATTGTTTTCTGCAGAAAAGTATAGATTCTGAGAGTATCAAATCTTTTAATGCATAACTAACAGTCATGTATTGTTCATTTGGAAACTCTTAGCAAGTAAGATGTAGTCTTGGCAACATGCCAAGACATCTGAAACACCTTGCACCTGATTTACTGCAGTGATTGACTGATAGAATTTGTTACTATATATAACTTGTCTACAACATGTAACGGAATTAATTCTCCTCAATTAGATTTGCATCGAAATTACTGAATATTTTAGTTGGCTTACATGCAGCTGTGGAGATATGTACACTGTGCATGTAGTGATGTACAAGACACATACATTGTACATGTGTATATGGGCATGTATGTTGCTCTGTTAACTATAAATCAACAAAATATCAGAAAACATATTAATATGTACATAGTACATGTATATTTAGCCCATATTAGTCCATCTCATCATTGGCTAGTCAGTTTCCACACATGTGGTAGATAGAATTGCTATTTCACTGTTCAGCCTATGGATATATTGTACACTGGTCAATATTGTAAAAATCTAGATTTTCTATTTATATGTAAAATACAAGTAAAGTTATTCTTCTTTGGTTAAATCTTTCAGTTTTACTGAATGATTCGTTAAGTTTCTAACTTAGAAGGTGTTTTGTATGTAGGGCCTTTTGAACCAAAGATGTTCATATACATGTAATGAATCATTGTCCTGATGTAATTGTGAAGCTAGACTAAAGGAGAAGCTACAGAATTCCCACAGGCTACTTTATAATATGGGTCTTATACACAACCAAATTGCTTTAGAATTTGATTGAGTTCACTGACATGTAATGATAGCACCAATGGATCCCGTATGTCTTGAATGATATTGCATTATCAAATGGAATATCTAAAGATTCCTTACATGCTACATGTAGCAATTGATGATAGATAGTCTCTACTGGCAAGAACTATATTTACCAGGCTGGTATTCTTTATGTATGACAAAAGGAATCATTTCTCAAATTCTGTAATGGATTAAATCTGAACCCACCGTAACTTACATGATGTATAAATACACATAGAGTCAAACCCAGGTATACTCAAGTGGAATGGTTACAAATAATATTCTTTCAAATAAACAGGGTTTTCAACATAACTGGGTTTAAAAAGCAATTAAGTATTTTAACTGGGAAAATAAAATCTTTTCAAATTAAGCAAGGTTTCACTAAGTCGGGGTTCAATATAAGTGTGTTACACTTTAAGTGTAAAAACCATAGCCATAATGAACAGGATGTGATCAGTATGTATCAGATTGTAATTTCGTTGCCTAATGAGAGTGGTACGTCTACATGTATTTATCACAAGCAAAGTATTTAATCATATGCAGATTGAAAGCAACAATTACAATGAGGAGTTTGATTTTATTGATCTGACAATTTACGTTCTGTTTGAGATAGAGTAACGTTACATGTATGTTCCTCCATAATTACTTTGTATTGTGGTATACAGCTGTTGTTAGGTTGTGGGGGTGTCAAGGAATCCTATTGATTGTCATGAAAAGTTTTCAAGAGTCTTGCACAGAAATCAATACAAGTACATTCTTATCATATGGTACATTGTACTTATTGATTTTTCTCGTTACTCAAATCTTTTACTTGTCTGAGAAATTGTCTTCTTATTTCAACAGTGCAGAGGCAGAACTAGAACTTTTGGGTAGGGGGTGTTGGTTGTATGTTGTTGGTCATGTACACACAAATGTACAGATAAGTAACTAAATTCATGTTTAATTATTGAAACAGTAGGTACACATACCTCTATATACAAATGTAGAATGGTCTACATGAAATGATACATAACAAATACCATGATACTAAGATGCCATTTTTGCATTCTTGCTCAGAAACATGTACATATTTTGTCTAAAAATAAAATGTAATAGGAGAGTTAAGTACAGCCAGGTACCCTGTAACTCCCATCCTCCCCTTTGATCCACAAATACTATATTTTCATGTACTGGGGTATTTTGATCAGAAATACATGACAGGTGGTCTCCTAATTCAGATGATTTATATTGGAAAAGGCAATTTTGTGAACCATACATTTAGGCCGCATATTGCAGATAGTCCTATAATTAAGTGGGTTTTATTAAGGTAGGTTAAACTGTCTAATGCATTTCTAAATGTTCAAATGAAAATGTTGTTTCAGGTGCAACCCATGATTCATATTTTTGCTGAAGATAGAGTAATTAAGTGGACAAATAGAAGGAAGATTTTTATATTAGTGTCAAGAGGTTTTGTTTCTTTATTATAACCACAAGGGTAGCCAATCTTACTATAATAATGCATTTAAATCTCTAGATAACAAATGCAGTTTCAGATAATATGGCCCATCATATTCCATGGCCCATATTTTCCACCTTAGTAAACACATTCAGGAGAAGACTTTTATATCTATGTTAGAAATTGTGTCTCAGCAGTGATATGAATAATCCATTAGAAACTCGTTTAAGTTTCATATTTTCCACTTGAATTTATATGAGAAGAGAACTTATTTGTCAATGTTAAATTTTGTTTTTCATATCAGCTACAATGACCATGCAAGTTTTCATTTATAATTGCATGTGGTTGACTATTCCTGTCCTTCTGATGAGACGTTGAAAACTGAAGTCCTGTGTCATAATACTTGTAGATTTTGGCATATTCAAGAACCCTTGTCAATATGTGATAAACATATTTATTATACCTTCTGTTAGAATCCCGTAATTTGATTGGTTGAGAGGCATGCGACAATTTTGAATGTCACCCGCTCGTTCTACAAAGATAAAGAAGCCAGGGTAAGCCAGGGTGATATTCCAAAAATTATCACATGCGCCGACGTTCAAGTGCGCATAGCATAAGTCATCAGACTTGTTGCAATGACGTAGTACGTCAACAGGCTCATATATGCAAAACTATGTTTGTTCCGAATGAATGTCGAGTAAACAATTATGTAATAAGGAATGCGATAATGGAAAGCAAAGTTATAAATAAGACACTCGGAATAATAAAATAAATATTACATTCATAAGAGGGTGATATTGCATATTTTCACCCCTCTCATGAATGTAATATTTATATAGTATCTCATAGGCTATGTTTGAACCTTCATGTAGATTCTCTCTCTATATTGGTGTCTTGCAATCAATTTATATGTGGTTATTCTATGAAAAAGTACATGCCAAGGAAAATTGATTATGTTCAGGAAAAAAAAAAACCAGTAACATGAGCATTGTAATCTTTGGTGACTTAATGTTAGCATTAAAGTTCAAATCAGATAATGCAACTTCTTTCACTATAGAGGTTCAGTGAGAACACTAAACTTGTGCCCTGGCACTGACCTAGTCAGGAATAGGTCATTGGCTTCTGATCAGTGTCACATCTTGTTTGATATATTACTATTCATTTGACTGTTTTATTCTTATTTTGTAGACATATATTCCATAAGTCATGTGTTGATCCATGGTTACTAGACATGAGGAGCTGCCCTATGTGCAAACTGGATATTTTACGAGAATATGGGATGCAGGTACATGTATGTATCATTTAAAGCCGTCAGCTCTGATTTTTTTAAGCTTCTATTTATGAACTACATGTCCATTAACCAAGGTTTAGATATAACCCAACCTCATTTAAAGATGGTACCTAAGCACAGAACTTGATTATATTGTCCACAGTACCTAAGCACAGAACTTGATTATATTGTCTGCAGTACCTAAGCACAGAGCTTAATTATATTGTCCACATTAACTAAGCAAAGAGCTTGATTATATTGTCCACAGTACCTAAGCACAGAACTTGATAATATTGTCCACATTAACTAAGCACAGAGCTTGATTATATTGTCCACAGTACCTTAGCACAGAGCTTGATTGTATTGTCCGCAGTACCTTAGCACAGAGCTTGATTATATTGTCTGCAGTACCTAAGCACAGAGCTTGATTATATTGTCCACAGTACGTAAGCACAGAGCTTGATTATATTGTCCGCAGTACCTAAGCACAGAGCTTGATTATATTGTCCGCAGTACCTAAGCACAGAGCTTGATTATATTGTCCGCAGTACCTAAGCGCAGAACTTGATTATATTGTCCACAGTACCTAAGCACAGAGCTTGCTTATATTGTCCACAGTACCTAAGCACAAAGCTTGATTATATTGTCCACAGTACCTAAGCACAGAGCTTACTTATATTGTCCACAGTACCTTAGCACAGAGCTTGATTATATTGTCCACAGTACCTAAGCACAGAGCTTGATTATATTGTCCACAGTACCTAATCACAGAGCTTGATTATATTGTCCACAGTACCTTAGCACAGAGCTTGATTATATTGTCCACAGTACCTAAGCACAGAGCTTGATTATATTGTCCACAGTACCTAAGCACAGAGCTTGATTATATTGTCCACAGTACCTAAGCACAGAGCTTGATTATATTGTCCACAGTACCTAAGCACAGAGCTTGATTATATTGTCCCCAGTACCTAAGCACAGAGCTTGATTATATTGTCCACAGTACCTAAGCACAGAGCTTGATTATATTGTCCAAAAGTTGGTGATCATGCAATGTATAACCAAAGGCTCAACCTTTTTATTCAGCCACAGAATTTATTTCAATCCTTGATTGTTTTCAAATGAGGATTTACAGAGATGTCAACTGTTCTGACTTTGATGGTTGATCACTGATATTAAGCCTCAAAATTCTGCTCTTGAATTTTTGCTTGGATGCACTCTGATGTTCACGGGTTTGAAAGAAAAAAAAACAATAGAGGTTACAGATATGTCAAATTCATTCCAAACCTTTTGTTCCAATTAGTTTCATGTTGCCCCATTCACAGTGGTATAGATCACTTTATTTAAAAGTGATAAAATTCATGTGGGCCGAAATTATTGTTTTTATTTTATTGTTTGACTGCAATTGAGATGGACAGTCGGGATGAAAATGGTCAGAGCAGCCAGCCAAAGAAATGGTGTAAGCACCAGCACAATCAAAAATATAACTCTGAACATGAGGAAGCATTTCCTTGATTCAGAAAATCATTGATTGGCAACAATTAAGCACTCTATGTGGGTTGGAGATCAGTGACAGAATGGCCCTCCCAAGTTTATGTGATTTGAAAAGCCATGTCCACACAGAAACATGTAACCTGCCAACTTGCAAGAAAATCAAGCCCTGAATACAAATAACAGACCCAGTAAAAATTTGTAAGTTATACTTCTTGGACTTGCTTTGTTCGGAGATTTGAATTACTTTAAGGTCAAACAGTTGTTTCATCTCAATATTTGATATCTTTGCAGCTGAACAGCAGTCAAGAAACTGTACACGCAGAAGCAGAGAGCGGTGCCACTGGATCAGGAATCGCTGATGATGCAGAGCAGTTGTCTTCGCCAGACGAACATGGTAGCCAAGAAGGCATGGATATTGTACTTATACGGCACCCGTCGCTGCAGTACCATGGTTCTGATACGTTCTGCAGTACAGACGTGATACAGGAACATCAGGTGTTAAATCCACAGCCAATAGAGTGCAACACAGACATAATTACAGAGGTGGACATAGACAGTGAATCAGAGTGCACTGAACTGAATTCTTTAATGACGGGATTGCCACGCAAAGGTAGTTTACATGATAACCACAGCAAAGCATAATGGAAGGCTGGACTAGAAAATCAAACCAAAGATGATAATGTACAGGACACTTGTACTCCTGCATGTGATCTATTTTTATTTATTCCTCAGCATGCTGACTCCATTTCTCATACAGCAATGAGAACCCCACAGTGCAGTGAGAATGTGTCATAATTCATTTTCAGACAAGGAATCACTACATTTTGCTTATTGCAGGACATACAAAGCTTTCCCATGTAGCTTTCCCTAGTCATTGAATAGTGATGGTCTTGATGGTCTTTCTAATATATCTTGATGTAAGTGAGTTATTACAATGCATACAATTTCATATTACTTTCATTGTGGATTTCAGTTTTGCACTTCAAACAAGGAATTCTAAATGCCTATGATTATTATTATTGCAAATAGATCCAGATTGATTAACAAGCATCTGATCACATGATTTACCCACATGACATGATCACATGGTTTACCAAAGACTACTGTACATTGACTTCTTGTACAGTATACTTTTATCAGTTTTTTTTTTTTCTTTTACAAATGGCAGATGTATTCTTCAAACTTCCCAACAGCTCCCATTATACCATTCCATGTAACACTTATTAGAAAATAACCTGTTATAAGTCAGTATTACAATGTTTTGTCATTATAAAACATAACACTAAACATCCTCAGACAAAATTTCAGTCACTGTGGGTTTGAGCCTCACTGAAACCTGGATTGATTAGGTGAGAAAATTACCAGTTTACTTGTAGGTTGCAGATGATCTCTCCCAGGGTTCATTTGCAACTAGTTGCACAGGTTCACACATGAAAAAAACTAGCGACAGCCAAATTTCTGAAACATTGTTGAGTGTGGAATCAACCTTAAAAAAACAAAACTATATTTTAAACAATTAAGAAATTAATTATTGTTGAAAGAGTAAGCTTTATACTTTTCTCATGTTGAACAGATGCTTGGGTAATTTGTCGTAAAAAACAATGCATCAGAAACTTTATTTAATGATGAGGTTTCATATATTGTTGTTACATTTAACTGTTGTTTGATTCATTTTAAGGGAATGAAGAGTAAAGTCTTTGTATATAGACATTGTTTGTCATCTATTGTTGTTTATATTCAGTCAGCATTTGATTTTGTCAGAATGTATTTATATACTGGTGTGTATGTTGTTATTCTATGTAGTGTATCGTCGGTACGTCTATTTAGTAAGATATTTGATTCATGTAAGACCGTATTATGTGTATTGTGAGAAAATGCATCTGAAATGAAATCTTCAGTTTGGTTTATAAACGCTTATGGATATTATCAATAGAAATCATTGTGCAACAACCAAAGTCTTTGTACCACTTTCCCCATTAGTTCAATTCTAAATCCACTCTGGTTTGGGTTTGAATATTGAAAGAAAATTTATTTTAGATAATGAAATGATCTAGTGTTTTCTCACTTAATTTGCAAAACTCTTTTTCCTGTTTCTTTAGTTTACTCAACTTAAAATGCTCAAGGAAATTTGTTTTCTTGATTATGAAAAGAAGGATAATAGTTCAGTTGGAAATGACATTACATAGTATAAATCCAAATCTATATGGCCAAGCCTTTTGAAAAAAGAACAGTTTACTCTCAGTTGTAAATGGTTCTTTTCTTGCAATAACAGCAAGAATTTGAACTTCATCAAATAATTGTTGTCTGTCATTTCAAATGGAATTTACTTATTTCTGTTTGAACTTGGGAAAGTACATGATTAAAGGTCTAGCATTTGTAGATCACTTTTAAATCTGACAATGAATTAGAGTCCAAACATTTTTCTTTCTTTTTTTATGAAAGATTCAATACAAACAAGTGTTATCATATATTACTTTTTGATCTTGTATCTTAAGATTTATATCTTCCATAGAATTTTCCTTAGAAATGATCTAGCATACAATTGCAGATTATTTCTTATAAGAAATCACAGTGCTTTACAACACTAGTGCTACATGTACAAATGACATTTGCTATAGTTGATTTTAGGTTACAATAATTGAAAAGACAAGTGGAAAATTTGATTTATCATATTTTTTGTGGTTTCATTCATTATTACACACATCACCCACTGAGTAGTTTAAGTTCTGGTTTCTAGGTTTTTGGCTGTACACTGCTTGGGAAAATTTGTCTTTTACAGCACCTTTTTGACTTCTTATCATCTTTTTGTGAATGGGATTACATTGACACTATTATGCCCATGAAAAAGAAGGTTTTGGGGGCTTATAAACTGTCTTCATATACATTTGTTTTTATTTGTAAGTTCAAACCACAAATAAGAGGGTTTGGTATTTTGGCATTTCAATTCATAGTAACTTTACTAAATTCTTACTTTGATGTTAACATCATGACCTTATCATCATCCTCTGACATTTTCTGGTAAGCTCAAAACATGGGGTCTGCCATTATGCATCATGTTTCACATGCATTTTTCTTTTCTTCATTTCACTAGTGAGTCTTATTGGTTCTGTCTATCAACAAATATGAACTTATTTGATCCAAAAGTATATGTACAAACCTTACCATTACGTAGCCGGAACATAACCAGTATTAATTAAGCCCATTTGAATTTTGTCAGTAACAAGTTAGTATGACATCTAATTCCTAGTTGAGTGAGTTGTGAACATTGAAGTATGGCAGTATTTTCTCTTGCTTGTGTCACATGATCATTCTTCCCTGTATTGACGAGTTAGTAGTGATCTACGTGTAACATGTAATGTTATACATGTATATGTGTAAGAATCATCAGATGTAGATAATCCATGTAATTGAGTGAATTAATGTTTAATTTACGTAATCTATTTAAAATTTGATCTTTCATGTCCCAGTTCACCCATGTTGCAGTGGAAGAATTTAACACAATTCAGCAGTGATCACATCCTGACGACACTGTGACAGTGTACTGTGAGTTGTGTTAGATCCTCCCACTGTAATGTATCTGGTAAATGGGGGCATGACAAATCAAATTAAGTGCATTGTAATTTTTCCAATCCCTTTATTATCCACCCTCAGAAAGCTCATAATATGAAGTGTTGTCTTGTTTTTATTTTTTTTTTTCAATTTCATTTATAAGCATGTCAGTGTTATATCTCTGTAAATGTTGGGTCTATCAATTATTAGTTAGATCCACTTTTTTTTACAGCCTGTACACAGCCTGTACATAGTTTGTCTCTTCTTCATCATTTGAATCATTTTCTCATGTCACTCTTTCCAGTACTTATGTCATTTTTATCTTCAGTATATTTGTATTAAGGTTAAAAGGGTAGACCCCGCAGTATGATTTGTTGTTGCCAAATGTGTGTGCAGTGCTACTGAGTTCATCTATGATGTTATATTGTAGAAGGATGGATTTATTAGTTGGTGCTTTATTTATTAGTGCTAAGATGATCACTAAACTGTTGGATATTTTATTTGCCACTAACTCTCTATGTGTGTTGTAATGTTGAGTGTATGTGTAAACAACTACACAAAAGTCAAGTGAGTGTGAAGAACAAAACAGAATTATGTCAGTTGCCTATACAATGTACCACAGGGGATTGAGGACTTAAGTCAGAAGTCGCAGTGGACTTTATACCACCATGAAAACTGTATAGAGCTCACTATGACTTCTAGAACTTCCAGTATCAAGCGCCTGTGGATTCTACTCAGATAATGATAAGTAAGACCAGAGGTATCCTAATATTTCAGCACACAAATGCCATAGAATGTATCTAGAGAGACCACACTTAGAGCCTTAGAAGTATGTTCTCGTGATGCAGGTGCTCTCTCCAGATGGCTTTTATTCACTGAATTATTTAACAGAAATTATTTCTATAAGTAATCTTTCAAGAAAAGTACCACAGTTTTTGCCATTCTTGTGATTGTCAAAAGTTGCATTAAGGTGTTCCAACTTACACAGTTCTTTCTAGAAATGGCATTTGATGAGGCAGACTTCACATGAGGAATTATTTTTACCTCTTAGCATTTCTTGAAGTATAAGTTACCAAATATTCAGTCGACTGTGTAGGGTTATATTACTGTTTTAATTTTCCAAATTGATGAAAAACATTTTGTGAATAATGCTAACAATCCAGTTCTAGTGCACCTGACTGATATTCAAAATTAGATGAAATCTCCATGTGGGAATGTTAATAATGAATGATAGAATTACTTTAAGGCTTTGTCAACTATCTCAGATTCTCTACATCCAAAAGTTTTACCCAATAAACAAACAGAGTGATTTTAAAAGGTCGGCTAAAACACATGTATAGTTCTTCTACACTTGTTGAAAATCCCAATAGGGACTTTGGACTGACTAGATATGTCCTTCCAGCATGGATGTAAGCAATACCAAAAATTGCCCCTCACAGTCTGAGGATGGGGATCAAACTTGGATCCTTATGATGAAAAGCCTACTCTCTTTCGACTTGGATTACATGTTTCTCAGTTCTATACAAATTGGATACTTAGAAACAGTGAAAAGCATTACACATATAATTGCAAACTTAGATTTAGCAAAAGTAGAGTAAAGTTGGTATGTTTGGTCTTGTGCTTAGGAATTATTGAATTGGTTTTCTTATTGTATATACATACAATAAAACTACAAAACAACGAAAATTTTACCATGATGGTTTAGTTAGTTAATCATTTTAAAATGCAGTTGGACTCATTTAGGATAATTTGTTGTGTGGGAGATCACGGAGATATCTTTTCCTCATCAATGTAAGGGATTTACATATTATAGAAGGTCAAATGTATGATGTTATGCCCATACTGGTCAAGTTTCTTCTATGTAGTTTGTCCTACATAAACTGTAACAGCCATATCGGTTAAGTTTGTGTATTCCTCTTTGCATAATACACGTATATATGTATGCATTGTGCACACACCTTTGACCTGTTAGAAAAGGGGTCTTTAAAATTGCATCAATTAGTTTTCACGTTTTGAGCGTTGTTGCGTTTTTCTCTCTAATTTTGATACTCTTTGATTTTCACTTTCTTTTCTTCTCGCAATGTGTTGTTCTTCCCCTGCAATTTTCCTTGCATATGCAAATTAGGACAGAACTGCATTAGTCATGTCGGTAATCTCATAAGTCTTCAGCACTTCAGCATACATAAATAAGTTTAAACAATGCAGAAATTGTGTGGGGTTTCTTTTTTTTTCTTTCTTTCTTTTTTTTTCTTTATCAAACTGCAATATCTAGGTAATGCATTTTCAATTTTAGCAACTAAACACTGATTTTATCATTTAATTTTTTTAATTGTTTTAGGGTGAAAAATCCCAATTTTTCACTGTCATATCAGTTCCCATCACGACATAGGCCCTACTTATGTCGATATTTGGGCTTGGCCTTCCCCAGGAGAAGAACTTGTTTTTTTTTTAATGATACATTTGAACAACAAGAGACAGTCATTGTAGTTAGTGTAAAACTGACCAAGTGTACTAGCCTTCTCAGGAAGAGTAATGAACTGATATATAATCATTCTATTAGAAGTAGTACCCATTAGTTAGCATCAAAAGTAAACTTTCCATGATAAACATTCAGTTCATATGAGTTTGTGTTCAAAAGTATGAATCTCTGTATTTGAATTATTTGATTATTTAACAAGAAGCATCTTAATGGTCAGGAACATTTCAGAATCAGCATCACTACTGGAGATTGTCTTACCCAGTGCTACTGCCAGCTATACCCATCTTTCTTGTGGATCTTCTTCCAGTTTGCCTCAGAGATTTACATTATCACAGGAATTAACAATAGAAATTTACATTTTTCTAAAAATTCTGTTTCTTTGTGAAGACATTATTTTTTTCATATATTGGTTAATCAAAGCGCCCTACTAAGGTGTTTGTATGCATCTGAATTGATTTCCCCTAATGCTGTTGATTGATTAATCTCACAGTAAAATATATACCATAAATAGAGGAAAGTTTTCAATTAATACTTCTGAATAATTTGAACATCTAGAAGAGAATCATCTTGAATTGTCTTTTATGTTAAAATTAAACCAGATTGTTAGAAAAAAACATTTCCTGGTCCTTTCCCCATTTAGAAATTGTGAACTGTGTCTTTTTTTAGAACAAAAACTTGCTGTCTCTCTCAGCCTCACTTTGATTTTTAGTTATTTGGACCTGTTATACACACACCTAAAATGAATCATAGCCAGTCTTGAGGTGTACGATGTACATGTGTTGGACTTAGAGGAGATCAGTCATTTTCTTCATTTATTTCAAGGTACATGTATTCACATATTATTTTGTAACATCAGATTTTTATCAGGCAGCTCCATCCAGTATGTGTTCAGAGGAATATCAGATACAAATCAAATACTGAATCATAACACTCTTCTCATCAGTGGTTTTCAGGTCTGAAATTTTCACCAAGGAAGTTATGATTTAACATCTAGTGTATGTGTGAAAATTAATTTGAATTAGCAGATATGTATTCAAATATGAAAAGAGTGATCCACCATTTCTGAAACACATGTTAAAGCTTTTATTATATATTTTGTTTCATATATGGAAATTCTGATTTCTGTAAAATACCAATAGCATTCTGCATTATCAACATACACTTTATCATTTAAAACTGCCGATTTATATACTGATGGATGGATGTGTTTGTGCACTTAAAGCCTACTCCTGTGTTCTTTATTTTTGTGTGTGTGTTTTTCTGCTAACTTTTATACCATTATTAAGATCCAAATTATTTATTCATGGTTTAAGCAGTTTTGTTTCTTAACTATGTATGAGAAGAAAAGGTCTTACATCAGTCCAAAGATTTCCCAACTGGTGTGTTATAACCAAAATTTGAAGTACATTCAATGTTTCCAACCTTTCAAAACTAATGGTTTTTACCTCATTATTAGAAATAACAAACAGCTTAGTAACTTTTCTTATTTTCCATTGAATTATTTCCTGTTGTTACTTTTTTCACCAAGGCATGCTAATGTAACAATAATAAGGCCCCCAATAATATGACAATTGTAGAATACAAAAATACAAATTTCCTCATGAAGGTGTGTGATTGTGGTTGTCGTAAATACATTTAGATTCAAATTGTAGAGTATGGATTTTAATATCATTTCTGTCATTACCTGATTGCTTGAACATGGGTTTTCAACCTGGCAACACAACTTGAATTTAGATGATAAATATTTTCCATATGGACAAGAAGTTTGTACTTATCCTTGTTTTTATGCACTAAGTACCAAAGTCAACTTGAACTGTGGAAATGAGTATTGGAAAAGACAACACACTGGAATAATTCTGCATTAATCTCTTATTTTATTTATGATTTTCAAATGTATGGTTCATGTTAACTTCTATTATATCATCATTTGATCATTAGTCATTCAGTTAAGCATATGTCATATACAATTAAGTTGGAAGTTTGTGGCAGCTTGTTATGTTTCCATATATATATATAGATATACATACACACACACACACACACACACACACACACACACACACACACATACTAAGATAAATATTTTCATCAAGTTTATATATGTAATAATGTAAATTGAACATGAACATGACCTTGAAAGTGGTATGTGGTTTCAGATTGCCAAACTGTTGAAATTAAACTCATGCTCTAATATTTCACTGTTCGATTAAGTTAATTCAACAGGAATGACTAGTGTGCTTTGATTCTGAGATTGATTATTATTGTTACGTGTGTTCAAAGATACTTAAATATCCAGCAACTTTTGTGTAGTTGGTTTCATCGATGTTTGTTCACTTGTTCATATGATTCTGAAGAACAAATATATTAACTTTATTTATTATATAGTACCTGAAATTTTAGTACCGTGGTACATGTGAACTGTGTAAAGCCTAAGTGTTACAGTTTGTGATTCTTGTCCAATTTAGGTTAATGCTTTCACTTTGTTTGCTCTTCATGGCATTATTCTAAACTTAAATATAGGAATTGCCAAGTGTAGATGTATTATTTTGATGTTATGTAAATGGATTTTGTTTAAGTAATGAGATTTACACATGCCAAAATGTTAATTTTGAAGTAATTAATATTGTATATATCTGTATTCTCATCTTCATACCTTGTTATGTCCTGTTAGTTGTGGCGTATCACAATGCGCTTAATAAAAATTCAGTTATTGTCACAATTTGTTGTCTTTCTTTATATATACAATGTATATACTGTGTTCTCTTCAGAAAATGTGGATAGCATGGCAAACTGAGCGTTGGGCAACCATGGGCCTACTTGTAAATTGCACCACAGATAAGTTTAGGGTTTGGTTGCCGTAGCAGATGCTTTATCAGATATAGAATCACCTGATAATCATTCTCATTTTGCTGATCAATGCTGGTTAAGGCATTATGAATTATGATATATTAGAATTATAGAGTGTGGGTAATGCTTGTAGTGCAGTTTGTAATTGAAATTGAGTAGTGTTAACTTATGTAGGACCTACCATTATGTTTAAAGGGCCTGTATGTGGAGAATGTGTTGTAATAACAACACATAGATTTGAGTCTGTGCTAGCTCATTATTGGTGTGCATAGCCAAAAATCAGGATGTGTACCTAGGGTTTCAGTCCTGTAAGTGATGCAGTTGTTTTCACCCTTTTTTAGATGAGACAATTTATTCTGAAGTCTGTTTCTAGGATTTGTTTTGTAAAAGTTAACCCCTTTAGAATAGGTCAAATTGTATGAAGCTCACAATTAATTCTTAGTTCTGTTTCTAGGATTTGTTTTGAAAAGGATAATCCCTTTCGTATAGATCAATTTGCATGAAGCTTACATTAGCTTCTGTTGGGGAAGGCATGTAGAACAATAAAGATTTTGATGCCACCAATTGACTGAGAGGTCATATATATTGGTCTGATGCAGCTCAAGCAAACTAAATGGTATGGTACAGTTGTGGTAGGCCTTATATACAATGTAGATACATGTA
>JACSZP010010768.1:0-14188 GCA_016161895.1 Pinna nobilis
CCTGCTCTACGGCCAGCAGTGCCAAGCATAGGCAAAATTTGTCGCCCTTCACCGGCACACGGTGACGTCTCCATATGAGTGAAATATTCTTGAGTGGGACGTTAAACAACAACACAACAACATACTTGAATTCACGATTACTTTATTCACATTTCTTCCTTAATGTCTTTTTGTGCACTAGTCATAATTGTAGATTATTTGGGGTATTAAGATTAGTGTATACAGGGTTATTTTTGCCCAATGTTATTATTTTCATCCTAATCTACATGCAAACAGTTTCACCACATTTTGAATTTGCCCAGTCCCGTTGTAGCTCTATTCAATGAATGGTGTTTTGAATTTGCCCTGTATCGAATTCGCCCACTGATGGTGAGGGCAAAAGGGGCGAAAATAAAACTATGTAAATGTATTATATATTAATTACTCTTCTACTGTAATTTCAGGTTGTTTTACATGTGCTACAGAGACAGGACTAAGGATTTACAATGTAGAACCACTTACACAAAAACTATACCTAAGTATATTTCTTTTTTTAATTTTGTTTCCTTTTACAAGTCAATTTTCTAAAGTTGATTGAGTTAAGGTAGATCAAATACAAAAGTACTTAAACTTGATCTCCAACATGGGTATTTGGTGACAGTTCCATATCATTGACAGATTCTTGAGTGGGACGTTAAACAACAATACAGCCAATCAACTACCTAAAATTAGAAGCTGTGGGTTGTTTAAATGGTATCTTAAAATCTAAGGCACTGTGTCACACTGGATGTTGGCATGATAAAAAACGCCACCCACCCTTACAACAAATAAAGCTTTGTGCACTTAGTGCTTTTGATTTGTAGCTTTACGTTAACCTAAGAAATTCATTATGCCATTTTAAGTCCCAGATCAGTGAAACCACATTGCTTGAGCAGTACTCAGTAGGCCTATGTTGTTCAGAAAAAATTCTGTTTATCTTAAAAATCTTTTCAGGTCAGGAACATGTAGGCAGTGTAGCATGTGCAGAGATGCTATTCCGCACCAACCTTATTGGAATTTTAGGTGGAGGAAGTTTTCCTAGGTTTGATGAAAAAGCAGGTAAAGGATATAAGCTTTTGTGTTGACATAGTTTGATGGGTCTGAACACCTCATGTTGGCCTGATAGATCAGTCTACATATCTCCTGTTGGACTAATAGATCTGTCTACATATCTCGTGTTGGACTAATAGATCTCTCTACATATCTCCTGTTGGACTGTTAGATCTGTCTAAATATCTCCTGTTGGACTGATTGGTCTCTCTGTCTACATATCTCGTGTTGGACTAATAGATCTGTCTACATATCACCTGTTGGACTAATAGATCTGTCTACTTATCTCCTGTTGGACTGATAGATCAGTCTGCATATCTCCTGTTGGACTGATAGATCTGTCTACATATCTCATGTTGGACTAATAGATCTCTCTACATATCTCCTGTTGGACTGATTGGTCTCTCTGTCTACATATCTCGTGTTGGACTAATAGATCTGTCTACATATCTCCTGTTGGACTAATAGATCTGTCTACATATCTCCTGTTTGACTGATAGATCAGTCTACATATCTCCTGTTGGACTGATTGGTCTCTCTGTCTACATATCTCGTGTTGGACTAATAGATCTGTCTACATATCTCGTGTTGGACTAATAGATCTGTCTACACATCTCCTGTTGGACTGATAGATCAGTCTGCATATCTCCTGTTGGACTAATAGATCTGTCTACATATCTCCTGTTGGACTGATAGATCAGTCTAAATATCTCATGTTGGACTGATAGATAAGTCTATACATCTTATGTTTGACTAAAAGATGAGTATGAGTTTCTCATGTTGCACTGACAGATCCGTGTCAATAGCTTTCTCCTATGAATCTAAGAAATTATTTCTTAACAAATGCTGACATTAGCTTCATCAGGGTTCTCCACTACAGTGGTTGAAACTCTATGATGATCCCTCCCTCCATCTGTCTGCCTGTCACATTGGTCTGTAGACAGGTTATAAATGGTAGTACTCATCTTCAGTTCATCTAGCTAGATCTTAATGCTACTTGTAGTGAAGTAGCACATTAAGGATCAAATCTTTAAGTTTAGGGGCAGTATGAATATACAGGTAACCTCTATTGATTGTTTTTGCAGTTGTGATTTGGGATGAGGCACAGAAGGACAGTAAAAAGAAAGCTGTGATAGATATAACTTTTTCTCAGCCTGTTGTGATGGTGAGGATGAAATATGATAGGTGAGAAATATGTCTTTATTTATAGACACTTTTGTCACTTCAGAGCAGAAATGTGTCAAAATAAATGTCATGTGTCACATCTACATAATTATATATACTGTGTCGTATCAGGGCAGAAATGTGAAGTCCGTCTGCTGACATAGAAGTTTGATTACACTTACTAGTATCCCATGCCTTTTAGTTTGGTTGCACTCTAGTAAGTCCCGATGTATGAAGTTGAACTATTTACTCGAGGTGCAGATTAATGCAAAAATTCATACAGAGGGACTGACAATAGTCCTTTCACTGGACAGGCTTTGGGATGTTTTTTTATTACACTTGTATTTCCAAAGGCATAAAGGAGTCCTATATATTTTTTGGCTAATGAACGTAGTAAAATGGCAAAATGTATGCAGAGGTATGTAGGTAGTTCATTAAGACTGCCCACCAGGTAGGGCCAATGACGTTTCAAAGATTATTGATAGCATTACTTTCCGTTGAACTTTGAATAGGAAAAACTCATACAGAAATGCAATACATGTAAATCCAGGGTATGTTGATTTCTAGACGAAAGATGTTTGTTTTATATGATGTCTGTACCATGCTTTCAACCAGGATACAGCATCGAAAGGAAATATGTAAGTTTTGCTTAAATAGAGTTTTAAATACTGATGACTGACTCATTCGTTGTTGCTTTGTTTTACAGATTAATTGTAGTGTTGAGAAATCAAGTGCATGTATTCAGCTTTCCAAACAAACCACAGAAGCTATATGCATTTGATACAAGAGATAATCCCAAAGGTAGGCTACATAAATTGAATTTTACAATTATGGACTATTTACATGGTGCTATGTTATTGACCTGAAAATAACAGATATTTACCATCACATACACAATGAAGACTTGTCAATCTAGATGCCAATAATACAGAGTTGTGCCCCCTGAAAAGTAGAAAATTTCCTTTTATTCTTAGTTTCCGTCCAATATATCTGCAATGGATAAACATATTGAAATGAAGTTGGGCATGCAGATACAGGATCTCGTACATCATGGAAATATCTAAGTCAGATTTAATTTGGAACAATTTTTTTGAAAATAAAATAATGCCCTTTGATCTTTGAAAGTCTCCATGATATACAGTTTTCATTTAAAGGGGAAGGGACATAACTGTTTTACAAATAGCTCTATATTCACACCTTACATTGACAAGATGTGTGCTTTTTTTTCTACATGCTTTAATTTTTATCCTTTTCTCCTTTCTACACCCTAAATTATCCCATTCTATAGATCATTATTTTCTACACCCTTATTTAACACTTGTCAAAATTTGTCATTTTCTATTCTACACCTACGTTTCAGGTTTATGTGAAGTTAGTACCTCTGGGCAGATTCTGGTGTTTCCTGGATACAAATGTGGTAGTGTTCAGATAGTGGTGAGTGTTATTATTGAAATTATCTCTGGATGCAGTTATGCTTATCCTTGGTATAATGTGCATTTGATGTAGGAAAAAGTTTGAACAGTAGTTAAAGATATATCTGAATAGATTATATTTCATTGGTCCCTTGCTGTTCCTTTGAACGTAAGGCTTCAAATATAGTTTTGGAGTTTGTCTGTCCGTCCCTCTGTCTGTCCATCTGTCTGTCTGTCTGTCTATCCGTCTGTCTGTCTTACTCCTCTTTCTGTTGTTGATTTGTCCTTTGGCTTTGTTTAAGACATTTACTTAACTAGGCTTTCAGCAAATGATATAGATATATATGTACATCTTAATACTGTAAATCCAGAAATTTTTGTGGAACTTTATTTTAGCAAATCAGCAGTCATATAATTATTTGCGATACTTTATTTTTGCGTTTGTGAATTTAACTTAATAATTTGTGTTGTTTGATGCATTTTAATATCAGGTTATTATATTTAGCGAGGACTTTATTTTCACGAGTGAGTGTTCTCGCGATATTACGTGAAAATAAAATTCTTACGAATATTACTGGATTTACAGTAAGTCAATGTAACAATCACAAAAAATGTACTCCTACCTTACTTATTCTTGAGTTATTTCCCTTTGTTGGTTCTGATTTTCTATGCCATATCTAAATTGTCTTTACAACTATATTCATCATGTTTGGTGTAGAAATATATTGGCTCACCATTTCTCTTTGAATTTCATATGTATTGGTATCAACCTTAATGCTACCCAAGGTGTTTAACAGAAGTATTTTTAATATTGGACCAAATAACGGCGTAGAGCAGTTATCAAGATGATAATATTTTTATCAAGCAGAATGATCACAAGCATATGGTACCAAATTAAGCCCAAAGAGGCATTGATGTCAGCTATAAATTCAATTCTCCAAACCATTAATCTATTCATAACTACTAGTTCTATTGTATGATGCAATATACACATATGTTCACCCCAATTCAGGTTTCCCCTGTGCTTAAGAACCCCATCACCATCCAAGTTCACTACGAAGAACACTGTCTATGACATTCCTTTTCAGGGTACATGTACTGTTAATTCTGTAAATTGTCTATATTCCATGTTCTTTTACACCTGTCCTGCTGTTGCCCAGAGCACCTGTTTGTTTTATGACATATTGATTGATACTTCTGTTATGACAGGACTTAGGATGCACACAGCCAGGACAGTCTACTTCTCCTGTAACTATCAATGCACATCAGAACGAGCTGGCATGTCTAGCCCTCAATCAGGATGGCACTCGTCTGGCTACAGCATCTAAAAAGGTTGGTACCCGTATATATCTTTCAATAACTTTAACCAATGTACAAGTTTTTCATATATAAAAACATTTATATGTAAATTAGATTTCCTGAATTTTTAATGTTTTATGACTTTTTGATCTAAGCAGCCTATACTAGGAGTCTACAGAATCATAGTACACACATACAGAATTTATTGGAATTTTCTCAATATTAGTTCACTTCACATAGACCATTCCATCAGGGCTTGACTGGGCTATCTATAATACTTTTCTTTAGTGTGTCAGTTTTGAGATAGAATTTTTTGCTTAGAGTTTCAACAACAAAATATCTTTTTACACCTGCAGTGGATGTCTTGATATCCTGTCTTGAATATTAATTTTCTCATGATTGATTTCATTAGAATTAGCTTTTTGGTAAAAGATTACCTGTAGTCCTCTTTCTTACCTCAAATTCAATTTGTATAGAAAGCCAAAACATCTTGTAATTGAAACTGTCTAGTGATTGCATTATAACTGAACAATTTTAAAATTTGATGTAAGAGAAAGCGAACTATAGAGTCAAATAATACAGTTAAAGAGGACTGATATACAAAGTGTTGTTTTTTAAGGGCACCTTGATACGTGTGTTTGATGTGCAGACCAAAAAGTTAGTGGTGGAATTAAGAAGAGGAGCAGATCCAGCAATGTTATATTGGTATTTATCTGATTCATAGGTCAGATCATATAAAGCAATACAACGTTAACTTTTTAGTTTTGACATACAGAAATACTTAGAACTAAGCCGTTTAGACAGGACTGTGATATTTTAGACTGGTAAAGTTTTCTATCATAACTTTCAATGACTTATTTGGATGAAAACAAACTTAACATAAAGACCATTTTAGTGACCTATATACATCTTAATTGCCCGTGAATGTAAGAAAATTACTTTGACAACATTGTGTGACGTTTATTGAGATTGTTTTATACTTTTGTGGAATTAGATGATCGTATTTTGATGTCCTTATATTCACCGATTCTTTGGTAAATAGTTATATTTGTATGGCATGGTATTGTTGTTTAACGTCCCACTCAAGAAAATTTCACTCATATGGAGACGTCACCGTGTGCAAGTGAAGGGGACAAATTTTACCAATGCTCGGCACTGCTGGCGGTAGAGCAGGGAGGGATCTTTAACACGCCAACATCTACTGTGACATGGGACCTTGGTTTTTACTGTCTCATCCGAAAGACAGGGATGGCCAACCGCGGAGTGGTGCTTTTCACCTTGTGACATTGACCTCCTATTTGGTACCATGGGTATTGTCTAGTGGCCTTTGTAGCATTAAAAGTTGAAGTTTTGTTGTCATTTTTCACAAATACATCTTGTTCATTACAGCATATCCTTCAGCCATGATTCAGCATTTTTATGTGCCTCTAGTGATAAGGGAACAGTCCATATATTTGCTGTAGAAAACACCAGCCTGAACAAACGATCCACGTAAGTTTTAGCTCAAATGTATAAGTTTGACACTATGGTAGGTACACCATGTGCATGAAGAATTACTGATTCTATGTTCACCCAACTTTAGGTACACCATGTGTATGAAGAATTACTGATTCTATGTTCACCCAACTTTAAATTCACAAAAGACTTAATGACCAGTACCCCTGTGATGTCCAAATTTTCTGTGGAGAACAAATGTTTATACTGTTTATGTTTACCCAGTGTCAGATTTCAAACATGGTTTCAACTGATACACACATTATGATACATGATACAGTATCTCCATTATTGACCTAGGCTGCACTTCAATACACCTTATCAAGATTACTACACTCTCATGTGTTGGAAGTAATAAAATTATACAAAGCACGATAGCATCATCATTCATCTTCATCTTTTCTCCCATCTGACCAAATGTAAGCTTTCGTTTAAAATCTCTGGCACTTTGGGTACACAAATGAACTTTATGTTACCTTTTTGCTGTCTACTCTCATTTACAATTACCTATGGTTCTTCGTGTGCTTTTTTGACGTCAGTTGATTATGACGTCATAATCAAACGAATGTATGACGGGCCTTTTAATTGTGATGTCATCATAGAAAAGTTTGTCAAAATGTACCGTGTCAGGCATTTGGTGATAGGTCAATTGACTGCAAGCCAGTACACATAATGCATATTGATAAACTCGTTCTTTTAGTGAATCTTCACCTTGACCCAATACATACAGATTCTTTAATGCGTAGGAATCATTTAGTTGACATAATTCCTACAGTACCCATTATTTAATCAATTTCATGAACAGTGATCTACATCATTTTAAACAAGAGATTTCTTTTTCAGGTTTAAGAAGATGGGTTTCCTCGGAACCTATGTAGATTCACAGTGGGGACTGGCAAGTTTCACTGTAGCAGCAGAGTGTGCCTGTATATGTGCATTTGGACCGGGTCATTCTGTTATAGGTAAGTCAGGGTGTCAGAGTGTTCTATGGTGATCTGTGTCTACTACTGAGACAGACCAATTATAATTAACAATGAAAATTGGAGAATTCTCTTCCTGTCAAATTTAATCTGGAAGGCTATGTGTCTTAAATATTAATGTCCAAATTAACAGCTCAACTCTAATGCATTTGCCTTTTCATCATCATTATCTGGCATATTTACACCTTTTGATATCATATCCTTTCAATATCTATATATAAAGTCCGCAGGCATTTATGGAGCCATAAACGGCCCACATTGATATATTGCTGAGGATGTCATTATGGTTTCATTCAAGTAAATCAACATGACAGACGTTAGAACTTCCTCTGCTGTTTTCATTAATTTATGAATTCAGCAAAGAAGGTGTAGTAAAAATGTAAACACGTTACAAACTGAATATGGAGGAATAAACCTGCCCTCGATCTGCACCGCTTGATCCTGTTTACTATGTAGACATTGGGTGGGCTTATTCTTCCATACATGTATTCTGTCTATAACCTATAACAGCACTTCCAGGAAGAGATATGAGAGAGATTGTCAATTAACTTGCTGAAGGCTGGTAGTCCTTAGCTGGATATATTTATTGATAATTTTCTTTATTGTCAATTCAGAAACTTTCACTCATATAGAGATATCACTGAATACCTTTGAAGGACAATCTTCGTCTTTGCTCGGCACTTGGTGCCATTGAGCAGTGAAGGATCTTAATTAACATCCTGGCATCTACATGTACTTTGACACAGGGACACATTTTTTTACTGTCTCATCTGAATCATTCGTAGCCAGGGGTCTCTCCATCTGTTCAACACTTATAAATGAATGTTACCATATACACATACTGGTTTGTAACTGAGAGTTTTGAATGGTGTAGAACAATAAGAAAGTAATGACCAATCCTCAATAATTATTGGTAAGTATGACATCCCTGTGGTGTTATAATCATAACTCATAATATATGAATTTAAATTTATAAACAAACAATATTGTTCTGGGAATGTACATTAATGACACCAACATGTGTACTAAATCCTCATTTATAGACATAGTTTCTGCTTCCATGCTTTAAACATATCTCCCTGCAAAATGGTCCTAAGTGTTGAGCATAGGCCTGAATTTAAAACCATTCACAAGTGTGGGTTAAGTGTCTACTCTTATGTTTATCAGGTCACCTGAGCTTTGCTTATGGTGACCTATTGCGATTGCTTTTCCTCCGTCGTCATCCGTCGTGCGTTAACTTTTCACATTTTGAACTGTTTCACAAGAACCACCAAATGGATCAGGCCCAAACTTGGTACAGATGTTCTACACACCATGGCCTCTGATTGACTGAGACATTTTGAACTTCTTCTCAAGACCTCTGAATGGGTCTTGTCCAAACTTGGTACAGATGTTCTACACAAAGTCGCACACAAGTGTTGTTACTTTTCTGGGCCATGTGAAATCCAAGATGTCCGCCATGCCCTCTGATTGGCTGAGACCTTTGAACTTCTTCTAAAGGTTTTCAACCAAATTTTCCAGGGATGAATATTAGGTGATGTAGACTCAAGTTTGTTCAAACTATTCCCCTTGGTCCAAAAATGGCCTGCTCTAGGGCCAAAAAGGTTCAAATTTTGCAACTTTTAAAATCTTTTTCTCTGAAAATACAAGGCCAAATAATCTAATTTCTGAAATATAGCATCCTTTTGAGGTGTTGATTAAGGTTTGATCAAGAGAAAGCACTGGGGTCATTTTTTGGTCCTGCCCTGGGGTTAATCTTTTCCTTCCTCATTTCATAGTTCAGGCTTTATCTCAAGAACCAGTGGGCCAAATTGAACCAAATTTATTACACAGGTGACCGTTAAGGCCCCTTGGGCCTCGTGTTTCATGCCCTCTTCTTATCCCCTGACTGTATGGTAATGTATGATCTGCTGTCTATTTCAGCTGTGTGTGTAGATGGCACTTATCATAAGTATGTATTCACAACGGAAGGAAACTGTAATAGAGAAGCTTATGATGTCTTTCTGGACATAGGTGATGACCTGGAATGAATTTACACCTGGACATAGATGATGATCTGGAATAGATTTACACCTGGACATAGGTGATGACCTGGAATGAATTTACACCTGGACATAGATGATGACCTGGAATAGATTTACACCTGGGCATAGGTGATGACCTGAAATAGATTTACACCTGGACATAGGTGATGACCTGGAATAGATTTACACCTGGACATAGGTGATGACCTGGAATAAATTTACACCTGGACATAGGTTATGACCTGGAATAAATTTACACCTGGACATTAGTAATTGCCTACATTAGATTTACCATACCCCAGACATAGATGATGGCCCGTGGTATATTTATAGCAGGACATCAGTGATAACTACATCAGATTTACACCTGGATAATGATGATGATATAGAGTAGGTTAACACCTTGATATAGGTGATGGTGTACACTTGATTTACACATGGACATTGGTGTTGCCCTACAGTGGATTTACATCTGGACTAGGTTTGCACCTGACCATTAATGATGATTTGGACTAAATATTGATCACTGGGAGTGAATTTACACCTGTGCATTAATGATGACCTGTACATTAATTATGATCTGGACATTAATGATAATCTGGACAAGGCCTGGGCATTGGTGATGATCGAGGATAGATTTAACAATAACATAAACTACCTTGTAGATAAATTTACTTTGATGGCCTTTACTACATAAACATGGATGTCCAGGACTAGATTTTCATTCATTACCTTACCTAGATTTACATTTGTGGTTAACTTGACTTTTAGTAGATTTACATTGTAAATGAAAAATCACTGTGTAAATCTCAATAACGATAGATTTATTTTTATCAAATTTTTTTCTTAGTTCCCTCTTATGACCAGATTTCACGTCATTTCCTTGGTCTGGTTATCATTTATAAGAATAGGATTGAGCAAGGAGTAAAATTTGATATTAATATATGTTAATTCTGTAGAGATAGCAGAAAAGAGCCAATTTCTAATGTTTAAATGCATTAATAAGATATGTTGTTTTATGTAAATTTGCCTATGAATAATCATGGGCTTTTTCAATGAATTTTTCTTTTGTTATACGATTTTCAATATTTTAACATAATAGTCACATTAAACTTTTAAATGTTAATTTTCTTCATCTTCTATGAGAACATTCACAAATCGTTAGTGCTCAACTGTCACTAATCATGGCCAATGTATACCATTAGTTGTGTATTTGTTTAGCCACAATTATTGTCTTACATATATCCCAAAGAGATCACCTGGTGTTGAAAAGTACAAATGAATACCTGTTATTACAATAAACTTGTAAAATGTACAATACCTGCTGAATTCATCCATTTAAACCCACCTTTACTCTTTTCATTGCTGGTTATGTTTTGGCAAATTTTACCAAGATCCAAGGAAGAGCATGTAATTTCCCGTAAACAGCCTTATCAATGGCAGAAAAAATTGGACAAAACATCCAAAATTTATTACATTAGTGTATGAACATTATTGTTTCTTAGTCTTTATGTGTGCTATACAACCAAGAAGTAGGAGGTTAACAATTAAAATATAACATAGATCTACTGCAGTACGATACTTAGTGTAAATAAACCTATTCATCAAGCAGTACCCTGGCTGTATCAACTTTCCTTTTTACATTCAGTTATACCTGTAACGAACCCAATGGATAACATCACAATACAAAGCACCTTGTTCAGAACCCAGACAAATACCAAAAATGCATTGTAATATTACTAAATTCAAGGAAAATTTTCCACCATTGTGAAGGGTCAATTAGTCACTTATATAATGTTTTCTTCTGTTGAGCCTGCTGCTCTTTTATTTCCACACTATGTAAGTCCATGCAATCATCAAGCTGCTTTTTTCCATCATTATTGCCCTACAGAATTTGAATATTCATGGTACAAGTAAGGATATGTGAAAATAATTTGCTTATTGGCCGTATTCTGGTAGGATGATTATTTGGTGGCCAAAAAACCAATTTTGCAGATTTAAATCATGTCATGTATTTCGCAGTTTAATTCATTTAAAATAAAGTTCTATCACTGACAGCTCATATCCCTTTAGTGAAATTCTATCTTTGACAAGTTCCTTTTCAAAGCTGCCGTACCAAGATTTTATGAAACTTGATGGAGAGATCAAATTCCATAAACACACTGTCAATGTCTTGTGTCCATCATACTGCATACAGGGAAATTTTCGCTCTCATTGTCAGTGGGCAAATTCAATATGGTAAATTTATTGAAAAGTTACAATGATACTAGGCAAATTTAAAACTGGGCAAAACTGTTTGCAACTGTATTAGGACAAAGATAACATGGGACAAAAATAGACCTGTATACAGTATACCTGATGACTTGTAACTTCAAGAAGTCTTCAAAGTTAACATCTCAATTAGGTCCCATCAGACTTTGTGCAAATGGGGAAGTTTAACACGCTAACCACTTTAACTTCGAATCGAGAGGTTCAGAGTTCCAGCCAAAGCCACAGTAAGGTTGGCCGTCCCTGTCTTTAGGAGGAGACAGTTATGTCCTGTGTCACAGTAAGTGTTGGCATTTTAAAGTACCCTCCCTGCTCTACAGCAGTAAGTGCAGAGCATAGACAAAATTTGTTGCCCTTCACCAGCACACATTGACGCCTCTATGTTAGTGAAAGATTCTTGATTGAGAGTGGGACATTAGACAACAATACAACAACTTTGTGCACACAACATAGAAAAGGAACAAATCATGGATCAAGTTTTAATTGATGTTGTTATGGCTCATTCTAGAATCTTTTACCCTTATGAAACGGCATTGAATACTGGTGTAGAACTTTAGATTTTGGGCTTTGCTCAGCACTTACAACCATTGAGCAGGGAGGGATATGTATGTGCCAATAACTTCTGTGACATCAGACCCTCATTTATACTGTCTCATCTGTAGGACAGGAAATGTAACTCACATCTGCCAAGGCTTAACCCTAAACCTGGTCTGCAGACTAAGTCTCATTCACAGTTGAATTGAATTTGATTGGCTAGCTGAGCTAAGAGATTTTCATTCATGATCCTTGGGCACTCGTGATTGTGAATGTTTGGTTATAATGCTACTATTTAACACAAAGCAGAGTTAAGCAATTCCTCAAAAGCTTTAAGAAAACAACATGCGTTTGTGACACTGATACCCCCAGTTAGCAGCTATCAAAATACCACAGCAGAAGTCATATGCAAGTCACAAGGTCAAAAATAATGTTACCAACAGAAAGGTTTTGTCACAAGGATTACGCATGTGACATATGAAAGCCCTATCACTTACCATTCAGAAGTTATGACCAATGTAACAGTTTTGGGGGACAAACACACAGACCAAAAACTATATATATGCTTCTGAAACAAAGTTTCAGGGGACATGATTATGTCCTTTCTTCCAAGGTAAACTACCAGGAGGTGCTGAGAAGTAAAACAGAATTGTTATCACAGGTGTTGGAAATTTTATTTACATAGAATTTACAATAAGGTACAAATAACAATCCAATGAAGGTATATGTACCTGTTTATGTAGTGAAAATTACAACACACTTCCATCCATACTAATTAACTGTGTATTTTTATAATCTGTGTATAATATCCGAGTTTCTGAAATCTATAAGCTGTGATAAGCTATAAAAAAATTAATACATTATCTTTCAATTGCAAGGCGTCTTTTCCTTATTCCCTAGACTTTTTGTTCTATAGTTCCCCTTATCAACTTTTCTCATTCAATTTTAGTTAAATTTAACAGTAAAATGTGGACTTTTCAAAAAATCTACTACCACAAAAAGAATTAATATTAGCACAATTTTAAATCTACACATATGTGTATCTAAAGTGCAGTGATAGGAATGTTGCACTTATCAACCTCCTTATCGCCCTGTCTGTCAGCAGATTACCTATCCAATTAAATATAGATCATTTAAATATTTTGCTCATCCTTAGGCCAATATAGTTCTGACATTAACTTTTGTCATCTTGGGAATGTTTTGGGTGTTCAGTGAAATTCATATGATTATTGATGAGTAAATTATCTTATTGCACTTAAAGTTTAACTGTTTCTGTAGTTGTATTTAATAACATCCCTCTCAAGAAGATTTCATTGGAGATGTCACTGACTACTAGTGAAGGGCTTCAAATCTTGACCTATGCCCTGCACCCACAGCCATTGCTCAGTGGGGGTTTCTTAACATGCCAACATCTACTGTGGCATGGGTCATCATATTTTACTGCCTAACCCAAAGAACAGGAAATCAGCCAAGCCCACAACGTAGACTTGACCCCATGACCTCACAATCTGAGGACAAACAAGCTAAACATGAAGCTATGATGCCTTCTGTCTGAATATGTGTATTCTACCGAGGAGTGTTTCTGTCTGTATACAGTCGAGCGGAGCGAGTCCGGATTACTGAACCGTACTTTTCAAATGCCAAAATTTTATACATCACCCTGTTTCAAACAGGCCTAAATAAAACGCTTTTTACAATACATGTCCAAAAATTAACATTTCTTAATGAGTAGAAAGCAACAATATTATTTGTGATAAATCTATAGAATTTGATAGCAAAGCTACTTTAAACTTTCTTAAAACTTCAAAGTTTAAAATTGCAGGAATGTTTGAAAAAAAAATTAACTCAAATGCCAGACTGGGCACTTTTACTTTTTGAGTAAAACAGGCCAGGTACTATTTCATTTGTGTTTTTCCTATCTTACTTTATCAAGCCAGACATGTAG
>JACSZP010010770.1:0-10518 GCA_016161895.1 Pinna nobilis
TCCCCATTTTAGGTTTAACTCACACTTAAGTACCCCCAAGGTATTCAAAATTTCTGGGGAGAACACTGTCCTCCATTTTGTATGCCATCAGATATGAAATTGATAACACACTTGGGACTATGATCATCAAGAGGGGGATATTTGTTAGATACACTAGTTTGTACAATCAATATGTCGTCTGCTGGCTAAATGATACAGTGAAGAATCAGGGACGAGGACAGCCATGCATGCTTCATGGCACCTCTTCTCTTCTCTGAATCGCTCTTGAACCCCCGTGGGTTCCGTTTACCTTCTCACCGTAAGGTTTGAAATTGCACAGCACTGCAGTTGGCTTTTCCTGTCCTGTGAATTAGACAGTAAAATCCGAGGTGCCATGTCACAGCTCTGTTACACTTCACCAGCAATGGTGACATTTCCATATATATATAAACGTTCGTTTCAAGAATCTCTCATGCATATGGATTCATCACTGAATGCCAGTGAAGGACTTTTAATTAATAGTGGTTTGTGCTAGGCACGGGGCCACTGACCAGCAAGGATTATAAATTTTAATGCATCTTTTACTGTGACAAAGGGCCTCTTTTCTTTATTTTTCAATGAGTAATTTTGTTTCAACTGTAAATAAGATCGAGGAAGGCCATAATTTTCCTTCTAGTTTGTTAGTCTATCTATTCATCTATCTATTCATCTGTCTGTCTGCCTGCCTGCCTGCCTGCCTGCCTGCCTGTCTGTCTGCCTCTCTCTCTCTCTCTCTCTCTCTCTCTCTCTCTCTCTCTATCTTTCTTTCTATGTATCTATCTGTCTATCTATCTATCTATCTATCTATCTATCTATCTATCTATCTATCTATCTATATCTTTATGTCCCTTAAATGGAAGATTTTGGGGATATGATAGGCGTTTGTTCAAATGACTGATAAACGAAGGCGTCTGCTAGGGCAGATTTCACTGTACTTGTCTTCTCATTGAGACATTCTTGCACAAAAGGAATATTGACAACCTGGAAAGAGCAGATGTACTCTGTTCTATAAATAGAGTTATTCCTTGTTTATAAAATACCATTTAATCTTTGTGGTTTGTAGGTCCCCCCTACGATTGTACAAAACTGCATTTAGCATGTCATCAAAGACTTGATGAAAAGCAGTCAAACGATACTTGACAAACTTACGCAATATTATTGTTGCTTAGGTAACTAGAACGATTCCGTTCATCACAACATTCAAAATCAATACGATACAAATTGCTGAAATTACTGGCGTATTCATGCAAATGTATTTCTTTCTATCGTTGTAGATGTTCCAAATGAAGACAAGACCAATTAAAACCAGCGAACCAGAAAGACGGAGTTGATTCCGAGGGTCAAGAATGGCATACAGTGGAACTTAATATTCAGATTTTATATCGAGTGCCATGAAGATTTATGGAGGCTGATTTTTTTTATTTCCTCGTCAAAACGATCTTTGGACATGAACATTAATTAACGGATCTCTTTCTTATGTAATCGTTTTGCAATGGTTACATGTGATCGTGGCAATGGCCACCTAATTTAAGATTGATCTATTATGTTGATGCCACCATGGACCTGTGGGTCTTCATCACCTTTTCCTTCGTATCTATTATTATCGGGAACGTTGACTGTTTTGGAAATGAACTGCATCAGCGATTATCCAGGATAAAACAACTGAACCATGACATTGCCAAAAAAGTAGTCTTTCTGAAACAGGAACATTTCAAACCTGATAAAATTCCTTGGATAAGGGACGAGTCTTTGTTTGACAAATATTTTTATCATGGCGATAGCGTACAAAATCGTGAATCCATACAACATGGGATACACAGTGAGTACAAGAGATTTCGGAGGGATGTTAAGTTGAGCGATAATACAACTAGGTCTGGCCATGGAACTCCAGGTTATGATAATGTGGTGCCATATAGTGAGGAAAATTTAGTCAATGGAACCACTGCACCATCAGTGGAACCACAATCAAACACCACAGTATCTGATCCATCGATGGAAACGGAAGGCTCTGGAAGTGTTACTGTGAGTACCAATATTGAGGGACTGTCCACAGAGACAGTTTATCCTAAACAGACTACAATAAGTAACCCTGAACCAACCCCTGAACCTGTTGGGTCAACTGCAGGTTCCATCGTATCTAACACTACAACAACAGTCAAACCAGATGTAACAGTAAAGCCTGAACCGTCACCAACAACTGTAATTCCTGTCGGAGATCCCACAGCTGAACCAAGAGTACACTCTGAACCAATAACAACTGCTGAACCTGTAGTTGAACCAGAACCTACTCCTGGACCAGAAGTGGAACCTGAAACTACCGCTGAACCTGTTGTAGAACCTGAATCTACTGCTGAACCTGTTGTACAACCTGAATCTACTGCTGAACCTGTTGTAGAACCTGAATCTACTGCTGAACCTGTTGTAGAACCTGAATCTACTGCTGAACCTGTTGTAGAACCTAAGTCTACTGCTGAACCTGTTGTAGAACCTGAGTCTACTGCTGCACCAGTGGTTGAACCAGAACCCACTACTGAACCAGCAGTAGAGCCAGAACCTACCACTGAACCAGTAGTTGAATCAGAACCTACTACTGAACCAGCAGCAGAGCCAGAACCTACTACTGAACCAGTAGTTGAACCAGAACCTACTACTGAACCAGCTGTAGAACCAGAACCTACTACTGATTCAGCTGTAGAACCAGAACCTACTACTGAACCTGCAGTAGAGCCAGAACCTACAACTGAGCCAGTAGTTGAACCTGAATCTACTTCTGACCCAAAAGCAGAGAGTTCTGTGGAACCTTCAACAGAACCAGAAATTACTCCTGAACCAACAGCTATTTCAAAGAGCGCTTCTGAACCAGCAGTTGAGCCAGAAAGTACTGCTGAACCAGTGTTTGAGCCAGCAAGTTCTGCTGAACCAGAAAGCACGGCTGAACCAGAGAGCACCGCTGAACCAGAAAGCACTGCAGAACCTGAAAGCACAGCTGAACCAGAAAGCACAGCTGAACCAGAGAGCACTGCTGAACCAGAAAGTACAGCTGAACCCGAAAGCACTGCTGAACCTGAAAGTACAGCAGAACCAGAGAGTACAGCTGAACCTGAAAGTACTGCTGAACCTGAAATCACTGCTGAACCAGAAAGTACAGCAGAACCAGAGAGTACAGCTGAACCAGAAAGTACTGCTGAACCGGAAAGCACTGCTGAACCAGAAAGTACAGCAGAACCAGAAAGCAGTGCTGAACCAGAAAGTACAGCAGAACCAGAAAGCACTGCTGAACCAGAAATCACAACTGAACCTGAAGGAGAACCAGAATCCACAGCAGAACCAGAGAGTGAGCCAACTCCTGAAGGAGAAGGAGAACCAGAACCAGAGAGTGAAAATGCATTTTCTGAACCTCAACCGGAATGGTCGGTTGCTATGGATTTATGGAAGTGGGGATGGGAAGTGCTCATCTATTTCTTCGGTGCTTTATTCTTGTTACTCGCAGGGATCAGTTTATTAAGCTTAATTCGTTTATGGAAGGCGAAACATCTGTTGAGCAAAAATTACTTTATGGTGCTAAATATTTTGATTATTTGCAAGTGTCTATTACGGAGTGCATACTTGTTAGTGGACGCATATAATCTAAACAATACTTTCCACACAATACTGGCGTACTTCCTGTATAGTACGGCTTTTCCTTGTTTAACAGCCGCTTTTAGCATTTTGTTCTACGCACTCTTATTGGCCACCAAAATGAGACTTTTATCGGCCAGAATTCAGAAGTTATCAATACTCATTGGAATTATTGTGTTTCATTTTGTGTTGTCCATCACCACCGATATTATCGTGGGATTGTTCTCCGATGCCAAGATCATGTTACTAGTGTGCCAGTTTTTCTATATTCTTTGGGGAGTGGTTCTATTCGTTGGATATTTCTACATTTATAAAAAACTCCATGACTCTGCCATGCATCGACAACAAGCGATGAGAAAACACAGCTCGATAGATTCTGCCGAAAAGGGTAAAAAGCCCAAAAAATCAAAATACATGCTGACGGCAGCCATAAAGATAACATTGATAGTCGCTATAAGCGGAGTGTGTTGTGTTATAATAGAACTTTACGGGATATTTGGAGTTTTCCGATTGTTCGTAGAGGGCCATACACCAGAACCGTGGCCCTGGTATATATATCAAGTGTTGCTAAGGGTGACGGAGATAGTCATGTGCTCAACAATGGTCTATATAGGATCACAACCGGTCAAGTATCGTAAAAAGAAAAACACAGGATTATGTTACGAGTTCTGCTTACCATTTCACAGAATCTTCTGCTGTGGCGGGAGCGAAAACATATCGGACAGTGACGTTATCACATCTCAAGGAAGTTCTAATCACGTTTTATCTGATACAGAATCGTCATCAAAAGGTGGCGGAAAGTTTTCAAAAAGTGGTGGCAAGAAATCTAAATCAGTCATGTATGAAAAAAACGGTAATGGCCCACAGCCTTGTCGGCACACTCATATTGTGATCGAGGATGGCTTAGTGAGATTCAAAAGCGAGGGTGAATTGACTGATGGAGGCTCGGAAAGAGCGATGAGTCTTCCGGATTTACTTAACGGAAGTGTACTCCACGCAGTAACAGAACTAGGCAAGGGGGATAACCCTGGGGTGCTAAACGAGGGATTTAATTCTAGCGGTGTTGTGAGCTTCGGCAGCATAAAGCTGCATCGGAATAATACTCCGAATTCTGACGTGCTTTGTAAAAGTATGGCTAGCATACGGACGACTGGTACAGAGTTCAACATAGTTCCTCTGTCTTCCCTGAATCTGGCCGCTAGCATGGAGTGGGAGTTCGAACAAGCATATGACAGAAGTTTTCATCATGGTGACGAAGAATCTGTGAAAAGTGTGCCAAACAATGTGACGCTGGTGACCTCTCCTGACCCGCCCTCTGACCGAGGATTTCTCTCGGATGGTCAAGATAGTGACGCTACTGACCTTAATCACATATCATTAAGCAATATTTCAGTGACTCCTGAGTCATCTTCTAGCGGACCACTGTCCCCGTCCAGGCGGCCATTAATCAAACCACAGCAATTGACAAACATTATAGATATACATAAGTCTTCTGATGTAATACACCTGTGAAAAAAGGTCAAAGTTCAAATGTGATACAAGTGCAATTCGGGTCATGACATTTTTTATAGTTGTATAAATGAGATTATAAGTTCCTTTTAGACATTTTCAAGAACTTGGGTGGATCTAGAAAAAAAACTTTGGGTTATTGGGTTGAATGTCCTTAATGAGATCCAGGTTAAAGATCCAAAGAGGACATTCTTGGAATATCCGTTATTTTGACAATTTTATTTCTGACAATGATGCTTTACTTTGAGATGAGATTTTCATCTCAAGTATTGCATTTGATTTTAAAATTTGATAATACTTTTTTAATCTGGTCTAGTACCAGTATTTGTCAAAGTGTGCTAGTTTTCATATCTTTTTTTTTTTTTTTTTTGAAAAAAAGGAAGTTATGAACTCAAATAGCCCAGCTATTTGGATCCACCCAAGAATTGATAGAATACTCCAAATTGTAAAAGGCCATGATATAGTCATAGAATTCGATATGACATTTTGTGGCAGCTTGTTTTTTTATTTTTATGTTTCACTCTCATCCAGATGTAGTGCAAATGAACAGACTTCCTTAATCAAAAGTCATATAAGTACAGCAGTCATTACACACCTGTGCATTTACCTGTATAGTAGAGACTTGTTCAACTGAAGGCATATATTCCCCTTGGCATATTGTATAGATAATGACACATCCAGAGTACTCAAATTTATCACTTAAAATGGCGAATAAGGGCATCTGTGGGCAGAGCATACATGTATATACAGTCTAACCTGCCTTGGCGACTCAATGAATTAAAGGAAAACCTGTCTCATGTGACCCTAATATATGGTTCCCAAAATAGTTTTTTCCTATATAAATCACCTGAATTAAGAGACCACCTGTCATATGTGACCCTTTTTGCTCCTTCCCTTAAACGGCCTCTTAAAACACGTTAGACAGTATTGTGCTTTGACGCATTAAGTCTCTCACTTTTCTGCAGCAAATGCTTGAGCCTTGCTGGAACCTGAGCCAATTTTGTGAGGTGATTTGCCAATTTACTTGCCATAGTCCAGTGATCTCTTTACAGAAATATTTGGGCCTCCGTGGCTGAGTGGTTAGCATGTTCAACTGCGAACTGAAAGATCTGAGTTCCAGCCACGTAGCGCCACTCCTCGGTTGGCCGTCCCTGTCTTTCGGATGAGACAGTAAAAACCAAGGTTCTGTTTTACAGTAGGTGTTGGCACGTTAAAGAACCCTCCCTGCTCTACGGCCAGCAGTGCCGAGCATGGGCAAAATTTGTAGCCCTTCACCGGCACATGGTGACTTCTCCGTATCATGATATAAGTGAAATATTCTTGAGTGGAACGTTAAACAACAATACCATACCATATAGAAGTGTTTATTACTGGGTTCTCGCCCTAACCATATGACTGAAAGATTATTAAGTGTGGCGTAAACCCAAAAACAAAATTTAACGGCAAGTACATTTTGGAAATTCTGTGTCAAGTGTATTTTGTCCTGAACATGAAGCATTTAGATCATTGGCATTTGGATTAGCAAGGCTCATTTATATATCGAGGGAAAACTTGAATCTCATTTCCTCGAAGCCATGCTGTTAAGGAGTTTAATGATAAAAATTATGATTAGCCATGAGCCAACAATGACAAAGAATTGGAAAATGATAGTTTAGACCTTATTGCAAGTAAAAGAAAGAAACAGATGAAAAATTGGTCTGGAGTCATTTCAAAACTTCTTTCTTTTGTTCTTGGATCAAAGGTTAACATGAAAGCAATATTACTATTGTAGCCTATAATGGTATAAGCTATAACAGTGAGTCACATTAATATCTACAATGGGTGATACATATTGCAACAAATTGAATATACAGTTAAACCTTCTTAATCTAAAAAAAAAAAAGAAAAAAAGTTTAAACTTTATTTATTTTACAACAATTTACAATCAAGTTCAAGTAACTTATATTAATGTCTCTCGTTGGCTCTGATGTCGGGTCCTTGCTGTGGGAGGAAACTAGAGCACCCGGAGGAAACCCACGTGTCCGAGTTGGCAACCACCATACCATCTCATATACTACCTAGGCAGATCCGAGGATCAAACCCGGGTCGCCTTGGTGAGAAGCGAGTGCGCTAACCACTACGCTACTCGTACTCAGACACCCTCACTTGTTAATCTAGAAGCCAATGATGTCACCCTTAGGACAAAATTTGTCATGAACAGAAAATCCAATATTGTATAGGCCATTGTAAGAGTTATATTTTTGGGTGCTTCTTTTATCTGCATAATTTGCCTTGGGAATAAAAATTGTCCAGATTAACAAGCCTTGGCTGTATTAAGAATCAGTAGAACAAAAAAAAGTGAAAATGTTCATTACTCATACATTTTAGATAATTTGCTCAGAATCATGTGTTGCCATGACAGTTTAAAGTACCCACAATGCTTTGCATCATGGTTATGGGATATTATTGCACATTTATGAATGAATGAAATGATGATACTGGTGCTAATGTATGAATGTTCTTGTATTCAATGATACTCAAGTTTTATCTAGTCACGTTATCAGTCATTACTTGCCTCCCTTTGAGTTTGTTGAATTGTTGTTCTAGAAAAGCCACTTAAAACATTACTGGCCCCTCTTCCTTTTTTTCCACGAAGGTTTTGGGACATTCAATCTCATCCATTGGTCTGTCAGTCAGTCACAAAAAAAGCTTTAACCTTGGTTATATCTTCAGAACAAGATTATGAAAAATAGTGCTTTGATATTTCACATGAAAATTCCTTGAGCAGGGAGAGTTCATTGATGTGCAGACACCTGGTTTGACACAGGACCTCGGTTTTTATGTCTCATCCGAGGGACAGGGACAGCCAAACGTATTATGGCGCAGAGTTGAGCCCACAACTGTATGATCAGAGGGAAAACATGCATATACACATGTATATAATGAAAAAGTAGACCATTGAAGATAAAATTTTGTTTGAATCTCTATATAATAACATAAAAATGGATCATTGCCAAATTTTGCAAAAGAATTTTATGATTTGTGAAATAATATATCCTGAAATTGTGATTACTTCCGACGTATGAGACATTTTCAGTTGTATTGTTTTGCTAAAAAGGTCACTGATTCATTGTACTGGCATTACACATGACTTTCATAATAATTTCTGGAACAAATTTCTCCCCCATGCTAAGGACATCTGACTGACCAGTGAGGGGTATCAGTATTTAAAAAGCCAATCCTTGGAATTATACCTAAGATTTTACTGTCTCATCTGAAGGACAGGATACTGACCACACCCGAAATTCCCCTACCCATTTGTCTTAATGCAAGCATTCTGTTGAGGAACCATGACAACTCTGGCTTCTGTTAATAATCAATATTGATATATATTTACATGTATATCATTATCATAATAATACTTGCGTCTTATACTGTCAGCAATATCATGACACTTGTCATTTTTGTATTGTTTTCCTGTTTTGTATTTTATATCTTGATAAGCAATATATAATACATATCATCATTGTTTTGTATCTCTTAATCTTTCCTTTTTATAAATGAACAATTAACAGCTGAACCTCCCTGTATAACGGCCACCTTACTCACCGAACAAAAGTACTCTCACGAGTGAGATAGACTCTTCATTGAGGTCTCACAGGTACATGTATGGCAGTCAGTGTCACTATTGCAAGACCACATTTTTGCATTTTCTTTTAACTTGAATTCTTTTAAAAATTGACCTACCCCATTAGGCATTGCCTGGGCCCACTCTGGTCACCAGGGCGGCCCCGGATCCACAACATAATTTGGTCAGACCTCTTCACTATGTGCTTTTACGTCCCTGGGTCTGTTTAGCTGCGGTAAGATAGAGTAAAAGTGACTGAATGTCACACCGTAGAGCCATCATGGTGCATAGTGACTGTGCTCAGGGTAAGATTACATTGTAACTATTCATAAACCTGTAATTAGTGGTCTTTATTGATAGGCAGTATCTCAAGCAAGACTTTATTGTGAGGCAGTATCTCAAGCAAGGTGGTCTGTGCAGGCAAGGCTCAAATGTCAATCATTTTTCTGTATTTTTCATTTTGTCTTCTGACTTGTCAGACTGTTGAGATGTTAACAATTAGCTCATAAAAATGCAATGCACTGCTTCACAATCTTCTACTGAAAATGATCTCATAAGAGTTGCTTCCCTTGAGTTAAGAAACTAGATATATGTACTCTCTCTCTCTCTCTCTCTCTCTCTCTCTCTCTCTCTCTCTCTCTCTGCAAAATCTCCAAGTTTAGATTCATGGTTGTCTAGCTTTCTTCTCCAACCGTATTGGAGCAGCTTAAACATTTTGCAGGTCACATGATTGAAATGTACAGTAAATTTCTATAGGGTTTTAATTTCATTTTTTTAAAATACAGGATATGGTCAAAATGACAGTGTCGGTATTAGTATTTTTGACTTGGTATTATCATTTTTGTTTTTAGGATGGTGACATAATTTGTGTCTTACAGATACATGTGTATAACCTAACTTCTAGTGTTAACTTATTTGGACGCATCACATTTTATGCGTCTGAAAAACAATTTCTTACGCAAAAAACGGTGATTTTGAAATGAAGTAAATTTTGTCTATTTATTGTCTTATCATCTTAGTTTTCTAGTTCAATTGTGGTATTTTGATTTCAGTATTACTTGGAACAAGATACGTTGCTATCAATAATTGGAGGGTTGACCAATTCAGTATTCATCATTTCATTTTGTCTCCATCTGGTGTTGTGTTATTTGCCAAAATATTTTAGAAAAACATTTTTAGAAAAGTAATTTTTGAATTATGTATGACTGATCAGAATACCCCGTCACGCCATGTTATGTTAATTTTGGGTTAAAATGATACTAAAACTTGAAAATTTAAACAAATTTAGAATGGTAATATCAGCAAGAATTCATATGAAGATTTCATTTCGTGGTTTGGTACAATGATGAAAATACAGATGGATATAGTATCTATAAATGTGTGCCTACTTATGGTCTACCAGTATTCGTTATGAATTAATTACTGTATCATAACATAATCGTAACTTTTGATGATTCTTGATCTATCCCTGCACTAGAAATATACATTTTTGAAATACTCATGATTTTGACTTAAAATATACATTTTGACTAATATACATTTGCTAAATGTGTATTATATTGACTGATATTCTCATGATATTGCCTGATATTCTCACAATATTGCCTGATATTCTCATGATATTGACCAATATTCTCATTATATTGGTTGATATACCCGTGATGATATTGATATTGATAGATATTCTTGTAATATTGGTATCATGTTACATTGACTGATGTCATCATGATATTGGTGGATATAATGGTATTTACTGATATTTTAAT
>JACSZP010010770.1:10593-39118 GCA_016161895.1 Pinna nobilis
ATAAGGAAGAATCTCTTATATATGTTTAGTTACATGAAGTCAGATGTAGCTCATTAAAGATGGTTTTATTTGATAACATTACTTTGTTGTTGCTGTTTTTTGTTTTTATTGTCAGGGAAATTTCCAAGGTGTGTAGGAATTGGCAATCATTTCAATCATGAGTTCATTCTTGCTCTATCAGATAGGTTTCAATAGCGTAAATTTCCTTTGGGTTATTCCCCTTTGTCGGACATCTTTGAGGTCAATGAAGAACATTTTATGCACAAACCAACCAATTAACAGACGATACTTTTCCACTTATATTTATCATGCTGACACAGTTTCTTAAACCTTTTCCCAAGTACACATTTTTCATTGCAAAGTAAAATAAGAAAAACTTTGTCATACAAATCTTTCAGATAAATGTATGGCATAAATATGAGCAAACCGCTCCAAGCTGACCTCAAAGGTTGTCGACAAATGGAAGTAGCTCCTAGAAAATTGATACTTTTGCAACCTATCTATTGCTTAATTTCTGCTATTGCATTCCAAGTTGAGTTCCATTTGGCGGGAGATCCATACTTAGCTCTGCAATGGAGTGTTGGGAGGGAGGAGTTGTCATTAAATGACTTAAAGTGGTTCACCCAGTAGAATCACAAATATAACGCATCCTGGTTCAAGTGGTCAACGTTTGGGATTTGACTTGCTATGTCTAATGTGGCTGCCGAGTATAACGGCATGGGTATCTTTAAAAATTCTAAAATTGCAAAAGAACCAAGGGATGTTAAAAAATCTAAGTCCCAACAAACATGACAAGGAATAATAACGGTCTCAACGTAGAAAACAACTGCAAATCCCTAATGAAATGGGACCAGGTGTCCGGAAGGATTCAACGTCCCCTCCCCTGTTGGCATGCCAAACCCGTCGCAAATGTTTCACGGAAACCCTGTGGAAATTGTTGTAATGAGAGATTTATATCTAGTAGTATACTACAATGTAGTAAATGTCACTTCACATGTAATTTGGATGTGTTTTGTGCCATTGTCAACAACGTTTCAGTTACATATACATGTATACCTTCGCAAAATTTTCATACAATTATCATTAAATTGATGTCATATTATCTTGACTTCTTCGTGAACAATGTTAGGGTAAACACATTTAAGCCAGGGGAAAGACACCCTACCCCACCACCACCCCTCCCCCATTTATCGATGTTTTAGATTATCTGAATTATTAAAAAAAATTGTGCTTATTTCCTATTGTTGTTGCTGTTGTTGTTGAATTTTTGTTTAACGTCCCACTCAAGATTATTTCACTCAACTCAACTTTCGCAGTTTAAAACACCAGTCTAAGGGACAACACACAAACCTTCCGGATTTCATTTACACAGCAAAGACATACGATCTTTCTAATCAACTTTACATTTATCCTTTTATCGTTATTTTTTTCAATTCCTTGAAAAGTACTGCTGAGCATCCCTCATAACATGCAATATCCCCCCCCCCCCGGACTAGTGGACCGTCGGACTAGTGGGCGGTCACCGCTGAGGATACCTGGATAACATTCAAAGTTCAAAACGACGGGCAACACCATGTCCAAAGCAAAAGGAGAGAATACTACGAACAATAGTCCACAAAACAACACTCAAAACCAAAGATAGAGAAACACAAACCCCAATAGAACTCGGGGTTGAGCTTTAACTTGCTGCCTCCTTCTGGACACCTGGTCCCATCCCGTTAGGGATTTGCATTTGTTTTCCACGTTGAGACCGTCACAATTCTAGACTTGTCATACTTTCAGGACTTTGATTTTCTTCGTTACCTCTTCAGTTTTATTTCGACCTCATTGAAGAGACTTCCTTAAAAATTCTTAGCCCAATATTTGTCATTCATGATCAACAAGATGATTTTGATAGCGAAGTTCCACTTTATGCTTTATCATAAAGCATTGTCAACGGAAGGCAGATAAGACAGTAGACGAATGCCCATGTACGTATGTATTACTTTCTTTCTGTAAGCTCTTCAAAGATAAGAATACATCTAAAAAGATAACATCCGTCTGCTGTTTCCAGCAATTCGGCTAAAATCTGCTATATTCCCATAATTTGTCAGAATTCTATTATGGCATCGTTTCTAAATTTGACCAGCAGTCTTAAGGTGATCGCCAAGATAAGTCATGATATTATTACGCCAGGTGTGTAGCGAACGAATTAAAGGAAAACATGGCATAAAGACCATCTCACCTGGGAACCTTTGTATACAAATTCAAACGAAATAGATAAAAATTATGAAGAAAATAGGATATTCAAAAACACAGGTTCTAAATAAGACAAATTGGCAATAAAAACTGTCTCAACGTGGAAAACAAATCAAATCCCTGACAGGATGGGACCAGGTGTCCGGAAGGAGTCAGCGCCCCCTGTTGGCACGCCACATACATCACAAATATTCCATGAATACCCTACGGATTCAATAAATTGTCGCTGTCAGTTGGAAATGTCATGTGTTCTTGGTCGGACTAGTCAACGGCAATTACTGCAAATGATCGTGTTACAGAAAAATCATCCATAATCCTTGAGAGGGTAACCCCATATTGCTTGATATACGTTCCCCTTATCGACCATAATTTTTTCTCAGTGACGATTCCAAACGTTCAGCAACGAATCCCTATGTCATTACTGCTATTTGGGATTGATGCCATATCTTAGAGATATATATGTATCATCTTAGATATCAAACAGATCCCTTTTTATGATCTATGTTGTTTGTTTGTGATGGAGAATACAAAACCATACCACCAGTTTGCCAAAAACTCTGCTGTTTCGCAATACGTTGTTTAATTTTATTTATATTTTGATGTTTGTTAATGGACGGAAGAAAATAGCGGTAAAGATATTTGCCAATGGTTGCCTAGCCTAATGTTGACAGAAAAAAAATATTTGGCGGCGAAGGCAAAACTTTCTGAAGGTTGTAAATGTTGTCAATTTGTCAATTTCAAAATTTGTACTTCAAATGTAGTAGAATTGCCGTGGAAACGTTAATGTACGCAAACCACGTTTGACCTTGATTTTTTTACTCCAAATTCAATAGGGATCCATGAGCAATCTACGTATGGAGTACCATCATTGTAGGTCAAGAGTTATACTGGTGGGACTAGTATTCCCCCAACTTCGATTCTGTGGACATAATAACATCAAACCATTAATAAGAACATTCTTTAAAAATATAAAACCAAGTTTATTGAAAATATACAATTCATTGAAATACTGTTGTGGAACATAATAAAATGTTGCACATAGTGAAATGTCCAGTTCTTAAAAAAAGTTCTACAAATTGCTGAATATCTATTACATGAGCAGTAATACTAAGTCTAAGGGTACCAAATGTTTGTTAGAGAAGTCCATTTGATCTATTTTGGAGGTGCTCCAATGAGATAGGGGGATGCGCATGTTTTTGAGTAGTCGTTCCACACAAGACCAGTAGGGCACCGCATAACATTTGCGTCACCCCATAGATCACACTGGATGAACATAGATGGATTTGGATGTGGATGAAACAAGTCATCGGTTGTGACACTTTGTGGCGTGCAAGGATTGCTTAGGTTGCCGAGCCCCAGTCCAGTATTTGTAGCACCACTTCCTGTTCCAGTCTGACTTCCGGTTCCGGTTCCTGTCTGTGTTCCAGTGTTTGTTCCAGTTCCGGTACCAGTTCCAACTGGTTTGAGTGGCTGTGATCCTATTTCATATACACATGACAACCTGCTTTGCTCCCAGACCAGGTTACCAGGGCAGTGCAGAACATTGGCATTTCCGAGCTGGTCGCATTCGATGAAGCGGTATTTATCGGGCCTGTATGCAAAGTAGATTTGTCCCTTGGCGATGTTTTCATTGGTGCATGGATTACCAGTTCCGGTCTGTGGTGGTCGGGCTGTTGTCATTGGAGGGCGGGTGGGCACGGTTACAACGGGGCGTGGTGTCGTCACTTGCGCCTGGGGAAGGGCGCATGAGGCGGAAGCGACATTGTAGAGTTTTCCTTGTGGACACTGGATGATGTACATCTGTCCCAGAAGGTCACACTGGATGAACTTAGCTGGATCACTTGGGTGTGGGAAGTAGATGTTGTTGTTAGGGTTGTTTATACATGGATTTGGGACATTTTGGAATGTATCTGAAACAGAAGAAATAATTTAATCAATACTTTTCATCAAAAGACTTTGAACCATTCAAAATCACGATAAACGTTTTTTTTTTCATCATTCATCAAAGAGGTTACAGCAAGGAATTCTGCTTCATATTTAGGGTATGTTTATGTCATACTGCACTGTAATTATGGAATTTGTTATACTTTTTTCAACAATAATGGCATGATAGATACATCTGACATAGAAATAAGAAATCGACAAATTTCAGACGTATCGACAATAGCAATCTTCGTCCTTTTCATCAAAAAGCGAAGATTCTAAACTGAAATGTCATGAAGATAATCTTGCATATATTAGATTATGACAATCAATGTAATAAATGAAAACACAATTGATTAACGACAGCTATACGCCATAATGATATGCTCGGTTCGGGGCACAAGTCATGGAATGAAAGCCAGTAAAAAAAACTTTTATTCTTAGGAACTACTCATGGATTCGATTAACAATCTGTTGATTTTCTTATTTAGAACAGTAAGTTATTGGTTGGTCGTATTGTTGTTTAACGTTCCATTCAAGACTCTTTTACTTATATGGAGACGCCACCAATACTGGTCAAGTTCCACGGCCTGTACTTGACACTTATGAGTCTGTGAGATTCTTTAACGTGCCTACACCTACTCTTTCACGGGACCTCGGTTTTTACCACATGAATTAGATCCGAAGAACAGGGAACGCCAACTGAACCGCGGCGCGGATTTGAACCCAAGACTTAACGATCAAAAAGGCGCCAAAAGCAACTTATAAAATTCAGTATCAATTCAATATCACAATTAAAATCTAGTAAGTTATATACCATAAATCCAAACGTTTTCGCGGAACTATATTTTGGCGAATCAGTAGTTATGTGATTGTTCGCTTTACTATATTTTCGCGTATGTAGGTGTTATTTGCTTATGTTGTAAGGTGCATGTTCAGGTCAGGTTAGTAATAGTTAGTATATCAAAAGAACTTAGTTTTTGCGGGTAAGAGCTTTCGCGAAAATAAACTGCTCGCGAAAAAAACCGGAACTGCAGTAATGCATTCTCTTATTCCTTAGTATTGAGTGTCGATTCAGAAGAGTAATAATTGCCACAAGCTGGGTTTGTGGATAATTTAAAGCTGATTAAAAACATATCCAGGAGCCCGCAAATTACAATGTATTTGAAAACTCATGTTACATTGTATTTCAATTAAATCCGCGAAGGCGTGATCTTTCTAGGACCTGAATTGATAAGTTGGTCGATCTGACTGTTCTTATCATCTATTTTTGCAAAAATCTAAAATTTTAAGATTGGCATAATATTGGTTTGAACATTCAGTATACAATAAAAAAATGAGTACTCACCAATGCAGTTGACACTAAGTTGTCTCTTTGCTGTAAAATAAGAAGAAAAACGAAGAATTACTCAAGGAAGATACATGTCATTCATTTTCCTTTTTTCTAGAAAAGACTTGCAAGAACTACAAATACTTCTTTAAGAAATGAAAATCAAAGTAGGAGTTCTTAATGATAATTATTTTTGCGATATAACATTGAAAAACGTATGAAACAAACAAAACTAATAACACCAACATAGGTATCAACAACGTATAGAGAAAACATTTCTAGAAACTAAATGATAGTAGTTTAAATGATGATAATGAAAATGACAAGAGTGTGACCGGGGAGCTGAACTGAAGCGAGAATGTAGCTAGCTTTCTCAAAAGAATTAGGAGTGCATTGATAACGACGCGTGGCAATTCCTCTTATGATGGGAAAACAAAACTACATTTGATTAAAACGCAATAGAACCCTGCCTAAAGAGCACTTCGATAAGAGATTGTCCCAGCGCAAAGACCATCAAAAGAATGTTCATCTTTACTCAAAATATTTCAATCTTACTTACGATACCACTTTATAATAGAGGCCACCAAAAATCAATCTGTTTACCATTGCAATTGCTCTGTCTTATTTCAACATCACTTATGGAGCAACTTCTCTAATCTGACCAATTTTAGTCAGTCGCTTAGGTTGTCTTAAAATAGCAAGATTTCATAAATAAATAATACTTATAAAATAAACTTTCGATTGATTCTTAAAGTAAACACCGGAGTATAAATGTGCTTTGGCAATATTACACAGGATCCCGGTCTTTTATTGTAGCCTACAAAAAAAGTGTGTCACATGTTGTCCTTCTAGCACTGAATATCAATAATTATTCGCGAAAATGTATATTTCGCGTAACAAATACATGTACTTTCTATTCATTCACGTAAGTATACTTTCGTGAATGGCCATGAATAAATGAACCATGTTTACAATACATAAATTTAAGTTGGTTTAAAACATATCGCGAAAATTTTTCTGGATTTTGCCTAACGTAATTGCGCGAAAATAATAATCGCATCAATAATTCAGACTAACAATTCAAGCAGTGTTCAAGCTTATGTATCCTGAACAAACTTCATACGGAATTTAATTTTCAAATGTCCTCTTTTGAGAGAACACAATATATATACATTATTTAATTTTGTAAGATAAAACAAAGGAACTCTTGTGAAACAATACCTTATTAAAAAAAACAACAACAACATGTAAGTATAGAATACAAGAATATAGAAGTTACTGTTACCAACAAGTTGAGAAAAGAGAAAAGCTAGAAAACAATATGCGAATCATTCCAGTAAAATCTAACCTCCTCGAAAAAGTAGTATTCTTCTGTTAAAACAACCATCACACTCTAGTTTCACAAGTTTTCGGTCCCTTGGATTTATCAAGTCAAAGACGATAATACATGTATAAGCTACATGATATTGCAGCTGTAATTTGAACAGGTTCATCAAATTCAGCAAATTCAAACTTTTGATTTGTTTTTAATGAAACTGATAATGCTGCAGATGTGTTGTAATAACTCTTAAGCAAGCATTGTCACCAATTCTCTTGATAAATCCAAGAAAACGAAAACTTATGAACCTCCATTGTAATTATTTTTTAAATATGCGAATACATTCTACACTGATTTTCAAAAATGAAATTCTTAGAAGAATAAAGCTAAACAAACCTCTCCTGGCGAAGGGTCCAGCAGAGACAAATCCCAAGCAGACGACAGCTAACAGAAAGTGGGAAAACATGGTGGACGACGACTGGACAACTGTAAAGTGTGAATTATATGATCGAAATTTGTAACTTATATTTCATCTAACCGTGGGGTTCCCATGGGAGGTCGTCTGTACTTACGTCGATAATCTTGACCACAATATGGTCCAACGTCAGAGAAAATCTACACTTGATGCAATCTTTTATGAAACCACATTATAAACTTTGTTTTGGTCAAAATAAAGACTTATTGTAAGAAAAAATGTTTATTGATACTTCGGACCCCATGGGTGAAATATCAATTCTATCTCTGGTCCTTATCATTTTGGGTTATTTTGAAAAGGCTTAGCAAGAGATCTCTAAGCACGTTCTGTTTGTCAAATGGGCAACCTTTACTAGATAATACAGCATTGTTATTGAATACGCTTTTATGTTGCTACCGTAATAGGGGTGTCAGGTAAACGATATCAGAATGTACCTATATAACTTATGATGCATATAATATTCATAAAGGGAAAACAAATCACGAACAGCAAACAGTTAAACCCTAGCCATGTGTTTACCTATATAAACAAGCGATAAACACGATATAGGAAATTGGTTTGAAGATATTCATATGAACATTTTATCAGTTTTAAGCCAAATAAAATAATACAGCAAAAAAAGGTTTTTTTTATACTGAATGTGTTTGTTTCAAAATGCATATGATACTATGTTTAAATCGAGGCGTCTTTAAATCAAAAACTGATTTTGACGTCTTGAAGCTTGTTATTTAAAAACATCAAAATCGATCGTTTATACCTTTAAAATTCCAGAGGTAAAATTGTGCGAGATACTTAGCTATATAACAACTCTATACTGCTTCAAGGATGCAATATTTAGAACATACGACGGATATATTAATTCATTTTGATTTCATTGGTTGGTATTATAAATTTAAATATCCCAGGCATAAACCATATACAAAGAATTTCGTTATCTTGCAACATTTTAGATAGTATGGTAGAATGTCGATCAATTGCCAATGACACTATTTCGGATCGATTGATTTTTTGATATTATATTGTGTAACATTAAAGAAATACAAACTTAATACTGGTTGACAATTTAATGGACACCGTTGCTTTTTAAACAAATCTCTTGTCCCAGGAATATATAAAATGGCAGTCTGTTGTTGCGTACGCTTTCGGAACAAAGAAAAGCTGTATGCATGGTTTTTGATTATCATGAGAATGTCTACCAAAATTATGACTCTTGGGGGAAAAGTTCGCGATCTTAATGGGACAAGATAAGGAATGTTGTTGGTATTATGATTTATATATTTTGACTTCTTCCATCGGACCAAAATTAAGAGATGTCTGGCAGTTTGTAAATGCATACATTTCTTGAAATATAAGAATACCATATCTGTTACTTCGAGGCAATACTTTTTGAATTTTTTATTGTAATAACTACTCGACCCATTACATTAATCTTACGTAACGGGTCAAGCAACTCTGAAAACAGAAATTAATCAAATAGAATTGCCTCGGCGCAGACAGATATAATACTACCACGGTTGATATTCTGTATCGATAACGGTTTTTATCTTACTCCTCAACAACTATTCTGTAAGCTGACCTTAGGACATGTCATCAATAACTGAACTTTAACCAATGACAATACCAATGAAATTCCGACACATCTGTCAAAGACAAAGCAACATTTCTCCTAGCATACATCGTTGTATAGAATTTACCTTCTTTGACTGTGGTATTGAACGAAATTAACGGGAGTTGCTGGTAAGCAGGAAATGCTGTCTCTTCCCAAATACCTGATCTCAGTTCTTTCACGGGAATCAATTTCGTTCAAATGTATATTTTCTTTACTTATCGTTCTCTATGGTTTTCCAGGTTTTGTTTGTTCCTTCGTTTGATGAGAGTTGAGTACAGAATATACATGGATGTGTAAATTCAACATACATTATTACTGTACACAGCAAATTTTTCGCCCCGTTCTATTTTCGCACCTTTTGCCCCCATCGTCAATGGGCAAATTCGAACCTTGGCGAATTCAAAGCGGTAAAAATGGAAAAGAACTATGAGGAGACTAGGCGAATTTAAAACAGGGCGATACTGTTTCCTAGTGCCGTAGGTCGAAAATAACACACGGCGAAAATAACCCTGTATACAATAGTTCTATTGCTAAATCGTTTAAGATTTTTAATCAATATTATTTCACTGGCTCCTTGGGTAATTTTCAACAATCATTTCAGTCATAACGTGACGGTATTAAGCTTATTTAGGCTTCATCTTTATCTATGCTACACAACAATGCAGTTGGGGCGGGGTCTTTAGAAAGTGAATCCTCGACACGAGAACTACATGTAGGTTCTTACTTTCAAACCCGGAGGATAGAAAACCCTAGTTACTCTATTTCCAGTACACAAGTCTTATGCGTTATTGTGTAGATTACTTTTTGTAGTAGTAGTAGTACTCTTTCTGTTTCGGCCATGGTGTGGCCGTTCGACTTTTTTTTTTTAACTTTGAATGCTCTATTGGTATCTTCAACTTTTAGCTGCAGCAAAGCCGATAAAGCCGCGTAATACTATCGTTTTCCTTTATTCTTTTTTAACAAGGTACTACCGATATACATGACATTACAGAGAAAAATCTACTTTATAAAACACTAGATGTGAAAATCGTCGGAAAATGTTGTTGTACTTTTCTTGAAAGTTTACACAACAGGTGTTTAGATAAGATAAGGCAAGTATAATATAAATAAACATCTCACCTGCGTGTGTAAAGGTATATCAAGGTAATATATTGATCTACAAACAACCGGGGAGGTCTTCGAAAATCCTACTTTATTAAAATCAAACTTGGAAACCGCTACATGTAAAAAGTATTTATTCTTTCTCGTGATAAATTCTAAAATGACACTTTCATCAAGGTATCAATTTATTGATAATGTCATAATTTTCAATATAAGTTCTGTATCAACTTAAAAGTGGTTCAGGAAAAAACGTAATATTGAAAATGACACACTTTCCTATAATTCTTGTATAGGACGATGGATTAAACTAATACATTAATCTTGTTCTAAACCATAAGGTGGTCAAGTGGTAAGATCATTCAATTGTGTTTTAGCCATGTTTCAAATAGACGGGGCACACCAAAATCTAGGTCGTTAGAATATGTGTCATATGTTCATTCACCAAGAGCAGGATAACAGGGTTGGCCATCATCAGACTTAAGAATTTACTTGAGTCTGAGATTTTTCACAACTCCAGCTTCTCAGAATTCAGTATCAGCTAAAGTTAAGTAAATTATAAAAATTATCCAGTGCCAGACCTAGTTTTAAGCTGTTTCAAGTTGTTGGAAAAGGACGTCAAAATTGAGACAAGACATACTGTTAATCCAGGTTTATTTGCGAGAATTTGATTTTCGCGTCGTTATTTGAGATCACTTACTCTCGAAAATAAAGTTCTTGCTAAATATACTAATCTTAAATTAGCATGCACCATACTACATAAACTTATACTTAACGTGCACAGGTGTGAAAATATAGTGTTGAGAATAATTACACAGCTACCGATTTGCCAAAATAAGGTTATGCAAAATTTCCAGGATCTACAGTAATGGCTGTTGGCAAATTGAAATATCCCTTTCTCTCCGACGGTCGAAAGTGTCGAGCAATGGACAATATTGAAAATTATTGCATTTCAACATAAGTAGCACATGAAAAAAGTATTTTCTTTCTATATTTCAGATTTAAAAGAGACAATTGGTCGATCAAATTGTAACATAACAAATACATATGCTGATATTAAGAACTTGGTTTGAAGTCATTCCTCTCTCTAGATTGTTAGAGATGTAACCTCGAGATCCAACTGTGACAGTCCCTAAACCACGCTTCAGCTATCTTTCTACGCTAGATTTTGTTCGATTCAAGTTTTTTATGATAGATTTTCTGTAAATATCTAATTTTTCCTTGCATTTATTAATGACATAACATAAAAATCTTATCTTGACCTCTATTTTTATCACTCAGGAGAAAATTGCAATAAATATAAAGGTGAATGGCACTGTTTGTTGTTTACACATATGAAAGTATTCAAAGTACAATGGTAAAATAATAGACTTTTTTGAAGCCAATTCAATTCTGACTGTGCAACTTACGATTCGGGTCGGAGGTAAGAATCACGATTTTCGGTCAAGTTGTTGCAGCTCTAATGTTCATAGACATTCAGCTGTTAGTTTTTATAGGTTAAAGGCTACAAATTTCTTTTTTAACTTGCCAACATGTACTGTGAAATGGGATCCCCAGATTTACTGTCTCATACAAAACCTAGGAAAAACAAGTTGTTAAGTACCTAGGACTTGGACCTAATCCATCTGAGGGGAAAAACAAGTCATTCAGCAACTAGGACTTAGACCCTCGTCCATCTGAGGTGAGCAATCTAGAAAACAGTAATGACTGAGAAAACAGTAATGACTGAGAAAACAGCAATGACTGAGAAAACAGTAATGGCTGAGAAAACAGTAATGACTGAGAAAACAGTAATGACCGAGAAAACAGTAATGACTGGGAAAACAGTAATGACTGAGAAAACAGTAATGGCTGCAAAAACAGTAATGGCTGAGAAAACAGTAATGACTGAGAAAACAGTAATGACCGAGAAAACAGTAATGACTAACTCTGTAGAAAATAACTATACTGCTGGATGGCTTACATGAAGACTTGTTCAAATCATTAGCAACATATAAGCAGGCATCAAAGCTTTGCAGAAAATTAGAAACAAACTCACATTAGTTTCCTTATTCATTTATTTCTATAAAACAAATATCAGATACATTTATACATACATGTTTAATGAACCAATCAATTCAGCCACAAAACAGACTTACTTTGACACATGTAACCATATACAAACCATTTTAAGGAACTCTGTAGAGCCTCATTTCAGATTACGCATTCTGTAATCCACCTGATAGATCCAATAGTACTTGTATATTATAATGAATAATATTCAAAGCTAGAGCCAGGCAATATACAATTCAACTCTTTTCAACAGTGTGTGTCCAATACAAGATTTTGCTTGAATTTCAATTTTAAACAAATTCTGATAAAGAGACTCAAATCACATACAGTCAACCCTGCAAGTAAGGAGATCGCATGTAACGAAATACTGGTTGTTACCAGAAGATTTCTACCTCAGGTGCATTTCCCATGCATTAATATGTAATTTCAAATGTAGTAGATCAACTATAGCAAGACATATATCTTACTCCCTTCAATTCCGTTATATGTTGAGTTGACTGTACTTGATTTTAGCTATATGATACATAAGAGCAAAGATTTTTAAAAAGATGCTTTTTAATTACAACATTCTCTCTCTATCATGTAACACCAGTAAATAAGACAAAAATTAGTTCTCTATTTTCTTAGAGTTCTTCTTGATTTCTACTTAGAACTTTAGTTTCAGACTTTACTGAATTTTTCTAAGTTTATTAATCTGTCGGACAAAAATTACGCAAATTTATAGCATCAGTCCATTGCTAATCTATAAACTTTAGGACCAGGTGGTTTCGGTTTGTCGTATACTTTTGTTTTGGTAGTATTGGAAATCTTTCTCCCGTGGTATCCTGTCTTTTTCTGTTTGTATCCAGAGCGAGGCCGATATCCTAGCCTACGTAATCGTCCGGGAGAACCAATAGGTATTGTGTTGTGTAATACGTTCGACACAACGCCAACAACGGCCATGCAGTGCATGCTGACGGTAATCTCTACTTTTGACGGTAACCGCAGGACACACTTATCCCCGATTCTTCGCAGATACTGAGCACTAGATCCTGCTGCTTTACAGAATGTCCCTCCCTCTCCTGGGAAGCGTTCAATGTTGTGGACTAATGTACCAAGTGGTAGGGCTCCTAAGGGGTGTGCGTCTCCCTCCGAGGGCTGAACTGAAGAGGATTGAAAACAAATGTAAGTTTGTTTCTGTAACAAAGGAGTTGTGAAAAAAATAATAATGTTAAAATCAAAAACAAAAAACCAAGAGATCCTAGAACTATCATGACGCCCACCATCATTAGATCTTTGATAGACCTATGACAGACTGTTCTTTTCCCTTCTTACTCTTAATTTCACTATATGCCAACAATAAATAAACCCCCTGCTTAAATTTCAAGCCCTTTTTAGGGCACCATTTTTTTTCTTATCACCTCATCAGTGTGGCATGCTCAACAAGACCCCAAGGAACCTCCACACAAGATTTCAGGAAGATCCCTTCAGTACTCTCTCAGAAATGTGATTATGGTATTGACTTTATAAAATTTTAGTTCCCCCTTTTGGAGCCCCAATTTTGTTCAGACCAGTTCCAGACTGTAGCATACAAAAACAAGAACCTACATGCAAGATTTGAAAAGGATCTCAGTTCTTTCTAAGAAATGGCAATAATGATTTGGGGTTCAGGGTATTACTTACCACTAAGCCGAGGAATTTCTTCAGAAGTTTTGATGATGTCACCAGGCTTCATGTTTTCTGTGGCTATTATGTATCTTTTGTCATTGCCTGATGCTACCACCGCTATATTGGCACTACGACAGGGGTCATACAGTACTTCTGTCACCTTTTCTAACTTGGGTGGACCCTCTTTGGGACCAGTGCGTTTGAAGTCCACCATTCTGAACCTTTTCTTGTGCCCTCCACCTCTGGTTTTTACTGCTACTTTACCTGGAAAATAAATACAAAAGGTTTGATGTATTGTTGTTCATCTATCACTTATATGGAGATGTCAGAGTCCATATGGAAGTGTAACAAATTTTGCCTATGCTCGGCACTCATGGCCATTGAGCAGGGAGGGTTCTTTTACATGCCCACATCTACTGTAACAAAGACTTCGGATTTTAGTCTCTCATCTGTAGGACAGGACCACAGCATGGTCTCAAAACCACAACCTTTCAATAAGAGGGGCGAACACGCTGACCACTTAGCAAAGATGAATACAGTCAGACCTGCTTTAGAGATCACCTATGCATTGAGACCTCCTGTTCATAATGATTGCTTACTGCCAACTGTACCATTAGTGTACAAATGTACTTCTACATCAAGATTCCCTATTTAACATTGGTGGGTTGGTTGTATTGTTGTTTAACCCTTTCATCACTACATACCATGATAGACTGGTCCAAAACAAAAGGAGAGAGCATACTACTGTGATACATAGGGTTGAAAGGGTTAAAGTCCCACTCAAAAATCTTTCACTTATATGGAGATGTCATCATATCCATTTGAAGGGCAACAAATTTGCTCAGCATTGATGACCATTGAGCGCTCAAGGTTTTTAAGGCGACTCAGGACCTTGATCTAGATTCGAACCTAAAGCCTCAAGATCAGAGGGTAATACGAAAGAAGCCATAGCGACTCCTTCTCTATGAAGACTTTCTTTTGATCCTTGTTGGGATTTTCATATACAGTGGAGTTGGTCTATAACAAAATCAAAGAGGATTGACTTTTGACCTCTTTACAGGCATCCTTCGTTTTAAACAGGGGAATTTACTACATAAATAGATAAATAGTAATTCTTTTTAGGGGTGTTATTCCTCTTTGTAATAGCACTGAATTTGTTTTGAGCCGATTCGTTATAGAACGACTCTACTGTACAAGGTTCACAGACATATAAGCAATAACAAGCATCAATATCAAATAAGCACTAGCTCATGTAAGAGTCTGTCTAATCCATATCAGGGGAACTAATTCTCTACTGTCTCATAAAAAGACTCCATATGCCATAGTTCCACAAAGGGCTATGCTAACAACAAAGTTCAATAAAACTTAAGAATAATTTAAACTTAATAAGTTTTCTTAATTCCAGCTCCTTAGCCAATCAGAATTCATTATTTCCTGGTTTGAGAAAATTCTCATAATGAATTAATTCTTAAGCATTTTAGTGTGTAGCTATGGTGTAGAAGCCAGCATACTACATGTATCTCAAATCCGAAGCCAGCTCTTCTGTCATTAAAATTTATACACAATTACCAGATCTAAAGCAACAAATCCGGGGATGCATAAGTCTTTTCAGTTTTGACCTGTGTCCTTTTACCTACCATCTTTGCCCCTTCCTCCGGTCTTTATGAACGGCTGAGGCCTCAGAGTGTACTTCTCAGGCAGTACAGGGATGCCTATCGGGGCATACTTATTGGTGCCAAGCAATGGCGACGTTGTGCTTATACGACATCTGCAAATAAAAAAAATTCATTGTGAAACAAAGTACACATTATTGTATGTACTAAAATTATACGTCATGTAAAGACCTGATGGGAGTGAAAAGTGATTTCAAATTCTAACATTTGAAATTCCAAGTTTCAAACAGAAAATACACACACACAAAAAAAGAAAAAGTGGTTCAGGAGAAAGGCATAGTTCATACCCAGTACTTATTTGTCTTGAGCTTACAGTGGAGCTGCTGTCGCTCAGTGGTAGCATGTTCACCCTCTGATCATGAGGACATGGGTTGGAATCTATGCCGAACTGCCATTGGCTTTCCTTGTCCTTCAGATGAGACAGTAAAAAACCAAGGTCCCATGTCACAGTAAGTGTTGGCATGTTAAAGAAATCTCGCTGGTCAATGGCCATACATGTAACAGCAAAGGCCAAATTTGTCACTTCACCTGCATTGGTGACGTCTCTATGTATGTGAAAGATTCTTGAGTGGGATGATAAACAACAATACAAGAAAAAACCAATCGCAAAAGTGTTGGGATGATAATATAGTGTACTCCAAACATATTTACTCTGAATTTACGTCCACCTTTCATAGACTGCAAGAGGAGGGAATGTGGATGTCCCTATGTTCAAAGCCCTAAGTAGCTCAATATAGTGAAGGTTGCCACTTTCTTGTTCAGAATCATTAATAAGAGATCATTATATAGGAAAATACCTTTCTTGAGAGACTTCAAGAAAAAAAAACTCTGCAAGGCAGGAAATTGGTAAGAAATTCTTATTAGGCATACAGGCTAATGCTTCAAAGATTGAATTAGCAGACACCAAATTTAAGGAGCCTGTTTATTTTTGTACACTTTGCAAAGTAAAAATTCTATATTAGTTTACCATACTTTCCAAGTCTCTTCTATAAATTGAGAGTCTCAATTTTTATGTAAAATCTTGAAAATTTCTTGAGAAAAAATGCATGTCTCTCCCATAAATACTTAATTCCCAAGCAATTCTTAGTAAACTTGATCACCATATGGGCAAACCCAATGGAAAATTTGTTAACCTGATAGCATTTCCATTCGCCATTGGCGAACGGGCGATTGTTAATTTCCAGCCCTGCTTTGTCAGATAACTCTTTAGATTGAGCTTTTGTCGAATACAACATTTCCTTGGAAGAGAGTCCTCAATGGCTGCAACAGTGACTTTTCAAGACAGCGTACTTTATGTACATGTACTTAATAAAGTCTTCACAAACTTGGGCTAGGCACCATAGAACTTAAGATTTTACTTAAGTCTAATAATGTTCTCAACTCCAGCATTGCAGCCGATCAGAAGTAGGACTAGCTTTAATTGAGAACATGTAAATTCTCGGATTTAAATAAAAAATTCTTGAGGTGCCAGCACTGGTGTTGTTCCATGGGCCCAGTGATATTTTCATCCAATGCTGAACTTCAGCAATTACCGGTAATCAGAAGCCAGAAATTGAAGGGAGATAACTCTGATCAAACCTCAGCTAATTCCAATAATGAGAACATAACACAGAAAATGAATGTAGATTCTCTTTAATTCATTGACACACACATGCTGACATGATTTTTCAGCTTGTAGTTCAGTAACAAACAAATTGGTCTGAATGTAGAGCTACCAATGACAAATGTTCCTATAAAAATAGCTTTAGATATAGCCTATAGGTAAGGCTTTCCTTTTCCTTATAAAATTGATGGTTTATGGGGAAAACAGTACAATGTGACCACAACTGACCTGAATCTACGAAGAAAAAGAGAGATTCTCCTTCTGAGGCCAGTGAGGGTTCTGGGTGTGTCAGTCTAAATACAGTATAAAACCAACAATGGTGGATGGTGTAATTTATTATATCATTTAAGTCATACATATATGTACATGTATATATAAATTCATTCAATCTAATCTGATGCATACTCTGTGCTGTAAAAAATTTGTAACAAATCTGTAGAATGATACCGAAAATATCAATAATGGTAGGTAGATACAATCTATAAATAAAGGTTACCCGTAATACAGTGGAATTCTCATAAATATCAAATACTAATATAATGAAATCCCTCTTATTTTGCAATGATTTCAGTTTTCTGGCTTAATTACTGTCTTCATTACCATTTTTTATCCCAGTTATTTTGAAAACTCTGTTTATTGGAAAGAAAAATTCATCCCCCTTTTGTTTCAATATATTCAGGTCAGACTGTACATATAATTCATTCAAAACATGTAAGAAAAAAACAAACAAAAAACCACAATATGTATATTATACACGTGAATGAAAAATCATCTACGAATGTACTGCATACATGTACGTGTATTTACAAATCTGGTTCAAATCTAGTAACATATACACAGCATCTGTAGCAACCTGTACAACTCTAAATTGTTAGCATCAAAACTGTTTATCGTAATTTTTTGCATATTGCCCAAGGGCTTTTTGATGAAGGGACTTCCTAATGAAATGTTTTCCAAAAACTCCAAAACATGTGGGCTTTGTGATGTCTTACAAAGTCCCAGTCTGTAAGCAGTTAGAAGAATTAATGAAAAACAACAAATCTAAATATATTTTTTAAATATTCATTACACTTAATGAACATATAATACTATGTTCCCTTCAAATGTCTCAGTACAAAGCTGTAGAGTATGTTTAACCCTTTCACCCCCACAGACCGAAATAGACTGGTCCAGACAATAGAGAAGAGCATACAATTAAGATACTTGGGCTTGAAAGGGTTAAATCATTCTTATCTTGCCTAGACCTTCTAATTAGATTAAGTATAATATGTGACAGATATCCCACAAATGTTTCCACTGTAGTGTATATCTGAGCACAAAAGCAAAATAAAAAGTGATTACACAACAAGTTTGGATTGATTATCATGTTTATCCAACTTAAGTTAATTAATTATCAAAGACAAAGTTTCAAAGCATGAGCTTTAGCGAGCATTTTGAGATCCTGAAAGTTAACTAACCAGAGTTGGATAAACATGATAATCAATCCTAATGAGTTGTGTAATTTGTTTCTACCATAACATGAGATTAATTTACATATCAAGATATTGAAAATGCCAAGAGGAATAAATTTTTTCAGTTCCCTCCATAATGTCAGCCAATTAAGACAATGTATTGTAATATCAATTAACGATGTCAATATATGAAGTCATAAGTGAATTTCCTGACGTATTAGCCAATCAAAATGCTCAGAAGTGTTAATCAATTGTGGTTTATTGATATATTTAGTCATCTGCAGCTTCAATTATATGGCCATTTTTGAGTGGAATAATAACGTTGGTTTTGGTAGAAATGTATTTACAGTATGACAATTGACTGACAGCTTTTACTTTTTATCCCAACACAAACCAACTTATTGGCTATGATGTAGTTTTGACCACAGACCTTTTTCCATCCGTGTCATAGAGATTCACTAATCCTTCAGCTTTTTTGTTTTGAGGAATGGCTCTTGAAAAATGTCATGCAACCGTTTGGCCTTCTGAGGGCCAAATCCCGGACATAAAGTCAAGTCCTCTTTGGAAGCATTCATCACTCCCTCAAGGGTCCCAAACTTGGACAAAAGTGTCATAGAATCGGTTTTGTTTACGGATTTAACGGAGGTTAGACAATCGATCATTTTAGACATATAATCTTTGTCCGTCTTCTCCATAATGGCATCGGCTGGTTTATTTTCATACACCTTGTACGTCTCCAAGTATCGTCCCGCCTCCTCCGGACTGAATGCTAACATAAGCGTGCAGTCTGTTAATATGCATATTTTCGCCAACTCTTTCACTAAATGCTGAGGCTCTTTAATATCCACCTGAACGAGGAGCACTCGCAGCTCGTAACTGCGACCTAATTTTTTCAGACGATCGTGAATGTAGTTTGGATTCAGCTGATGATAGCGTAAACTTAGAAACAGGGCACAAGTGGACTGTCCCATCACATAATCAGGCACTATATCGCCATACTCATATGGAATGCTCCGTATGTGTTTCAAAATTGGGTTTCCACGCTGTCGTATATTGACGACGATGTAATTTCCTTTTCCGGACTTTGCTGTTAGTTGAATGCCATCAGCCGATGTGGATGGCTTTACTTCTGATGGTTCTGACTTTGAGTGGTCAGACTTTCCTGCTAATGTCACTGGTTTCACTTCTGATGGTTCTGACTTTGAGTTGTCAGACTTTCCTGCTAATGTCACTGGTTTCACTGACGGACCAGCACGGTTCCCACTCATCTTATCCACCTTCTGAACACCAGCATATTCTGATCTAGCGGGCCCAGGAACTGAACTGGGCTTATCACTCGTCAGTCTATCTGACCTTAGAGACTCATCAAGGTCACAGACACTGGACACCTTTCCCTCTTTCTTCATCTGCTTAAATTTATCAAACGCACTAAGTGATCCTTGTTTTGAGCTCACGGCATCTTTTTCAATTTCAGCAGCAGATGGTATTTGGAACTTCTTTTTCTCAGCCATCTTTTGAGAGTATGATATCTTCCTTGCTCAAAACTTTCTGAAAGAAAGAAAACAATAATTCACCTAACAGAGCCTTTTTAAGTACCTTGACTTGCCAGTAGTGAGAATGGGCTTCAGAAGATAGCATGTTTGCCTTCTGATTGCGAGGGTTTATGGTTCAAATTCCAGCTGTGCTACATGTATGGTTGGTTTTCCCAGTTCTTCAGATGAGACTGTTAAAACCAAGGTCCAGTGTCACAGTGCAGCAGAAGAATCCTCACTGCTCAATGGCCACAAGTGCCGAGCATAGGCCAAATTAGTCACACTTCACCGGCACATGGTGACTTCTCTGTAGAACAGAAAGATTCTTGAGTGGGATGTTAAACAATACATGTACATGTACAACCAACGAAGTTACGATAGTGTAACAAAAATCATAGAAACAAGATTTTAACAAAATATGTCAAGGTCAAAAGACAACTGACTTTCATTTTATAACATCTCCTTCAATGTACTTATGTAGTATCAGTCTTCATGTAATTATTCCAAATAAAATGGAAACATTCAATAAGTTTTTTTTTTAAAACCAATTCGTTCATTTTAATTAATTGGGATCTTGGAATATTTGAAGATAGTTTTTTTTTCAGGTACATGTAGGTCTCTGTGAATACATTTATATACCAGAGTGTTCGGTCATGAAACCTTTTGAGGAAGACATTATAAGAGCTGAGAGGATTTGATACTGCAATGATCACGCCATAGAATAAGATGCAATCAACTGAATCTACCTTGATGGAAAAAAGATCTTGTAAATGTCAATTGAATTTTTTTCAACTGGTGTAAGGACTAACTTATACTTCGAAAGTATGGTGAAAAACAAACGAGTTCCTTTTGGACTCCCAACCAAAATGAAAAAGAAGGAAACAAGGAAATTATGAGAACTGTAGTCCCTGCTCAGCCAACCAAATATCATTACTATCTTTTTAAATACCTTTTTGAATATATATGTACATGTAGTAATTTAAACTCCAAGGTTAAGAACAAAAGATCAAATCATGATATCAAATGCAAGTTCTTGTTGCAAGAACTACATGTGAAACATCAAAGCCCTATCCTTCATAGTAAGAGAGATGCATGTATGACCTACGTTAAATTTTGTGAACGACTGACAAGATTTAATTTTCCTGTGCATTAAGACAAATGTCTAAATGCACTAGAAGTTTTCTTTATATGGTTCATGATTTACTCCTGGGCTTCTGCTTAAAGGTTTAGGAAATTCCGTTAGCACTATTGAACACTTGCATTTCAAACACAAACTACCTGTATTACTTACCTGAAAAATATGTCAGTCCTCTTTGATTCAAAGACATGAAGTATCCCTGTATAGACATTTCGCGATATATATTTCATTCAATATCTGGCATATCATTGATAAGATTTGTACCGAAACTCACTAATTACAGCCTACAAAAGTAGTTTAACAATTTTTATCACAGAGACATGCATCAGTATCTCGTAAGACTCAAACAAGTACTGATGTATCAGGAACAGCCATCTCTTAAATACTTATGGTAGTTTACAATATGGCTGTATATGCAGATGCATTATAAGGGAAATTCAGATGTAAAGTAAATTGGTCTTTGAATCATTCTAGAGAAAAATAGAGTGGGAGTAAAGTAAATTGGATAGCATGGTGAAATAGTTTTGTGGTCCCCCTTTGTTATAAGGGCGTTGGGAGAACACTGCAATGTTATAGGTATGGAGGAATCTGTTTTCACATACCTACCATCTTTTTAAGAGTAGGATGTAACCTTTGAATATTCAATTTGTGGACCTTCAAGACAGGTTCCATGGTAGGTTTTTTAAAATTTGTAGGGGGGGGGGACACTGCCAGCCAAAACCACTATGAATACTTTAAATGTACTATGAGTCAAAGTATATCTGAATCAAACCTTACATTGTACAACAATTTAAACACACCAAAAACCATTGTCATTGTTAAAATGAGGACAAATAAAGGACATGATAATATTTTGAGACAACCCCCCTGATTATTCAGAGCATTGCTGAAGTAGCAACTGCGGTTCCTAGACTGAAAGGACTCTAGCACACTGAAGCTGTCTTGCAGTCTGAACTCATGTGCAGATCCAGGATTTTTTCCAGCGTGGTCGAATTATTCCCGGGGTGGGTGAAGGTTCAAACTTGTTTCAAGAATAAAAAATACAAAAAACACATAACGGTACATATGTACTTGCCAAGTCTCCTCCATAATATGGAGGAACTCCCTATTTTTTATGCAAAAGTTTAACAATTTCTTGCAAAAAATGCATGTCTTCCCCATGAAAAACTTAAATTTTCCAATTTGTTCTTCGTAAAATTTAGTCTCCCCCATTAAATTGAAAAATCTCCCCATAACCATCATTGACTAATGACGGTAAACACTTTGCTAAATCCAGGGGGTCTGGACCCCCCCCCCCCTCCTTTAGATCCGCGAATGTGAACCTGAGCAAGGACGTATAAATAAGTCCTTGAGATGAGTGGATCTAACGTTTTTATTACTGTTCATGTTCGGGTGGGGGTCAAAAGGAACTCAGCGGGGTACCAATGAAATGTGAATGTCACAGCATCATGATAGCTTTATTTTCTCTGCATGGTTTCAGAATAAACACTCGCAAGCAATATTTCGCCGGGTTCTCAATTTCATAACCATGTTAAAAATAAAACCCTTCATAAAGTATTCTAACGTCTGGTCACCTTTGAAATGCTTTGATTGTATTGCAGATAGACTCTCTGCTATGCGACCGTACAACCGAAATTATTTGTCGCACTAAAACAGATGTCATGGTGAAACTCAACACTTATTTCTATCGCTCAAAGTCAAAGTCGTTGCATGTACATGTAAGCTGCCATATTTCCTCCAAGTGCGCATGTTTGAAAGGGGTCAGTCATTATATGTTTAGTCAATGGAAGTAAAAATATAATGGAACTGATTATTTCATAGTAAATAAAGTATCCTGCATATTATAACATTCCACAGAGCTAAATACATAGCCTAAGATAAAATATATGCGAACGATATCCATTTCTGGATCTCGATAGTTAGTTATAATAAAATAAATAATCTATTCTCCCGTTGGTGCACATGGCTTCCTGCGTTTGAAAAACGAATAGGAAAACTAAACACTCACAATGGCGTCTGCTTTGGAGTCGTACGTAAATCGTATCCTTTTGACTATGGCACGCAAAGAAGTAACCTATCCATACTTGTTTTTAGCTGAACGTACAATATGGAAAATGGCACCATAATTTCCATTTTTATTTTTTCACAAAGGACATTGACCTACAGACGTACAGTTCTTCACTGATGTTGACTTTGCAAGAGGGTGGGGGGGTTACAGGGCTCCTCTCCCTGCTTCATCACATCTCATGATTAGACCCCTTTGTTATGCTACTCGTGTTAGCCTCAGACAAACGTGATTATTTATTGAATGAGTGTGTCTGGAAACGATTTATAATGTGCAGATGTTTGTTGCCCAATCCTGATAGTCTTACTCTTAATGCCCATTAATGGATAGCAATTTCTTGCAATATAGATGATAAGATTGTTGTATTCTAGAACTTCTTAGTACTTACTTCTCAGCTACAGTCTGTAAATGTCAGATCAACATTTACTGTAGGTGGAAATCTCATCAATGGTGTTGTTCACAGGCACATTTCTTAGTTTAAAAGGGGGTGAGTCAAGAGACAAGTGCCTGTGATCTTGTTCCTGGGTGTATTTAAAACATAGCTGTCCGTCTTATTGATGCCAAAGCAAATGAGACCATTATGAGGGGAAGGAGAACAGTTAGACAGTGATTCTAACTTACATGTAGGTCCTCTATCTGTGTAGACGGTGATCTACCAAGTTGACAACCTGGAGGTCCATCATACTCAGCCCTCCTTCTCCTCCTTTTCTTTTTTGATGAGACATATATATTCACAACTATACTGAAATGTTATTAAGGTAGGAGCCAGTATGGAAGGTTGAGCTGGGAATCAAATCTTGGCCTCCACTGAACTGGGCAATAGCTCTACCAAGTGAACTACCTGGTAAATTCTGCAAAGTCCCTGTCACACACTTCCTCCCTTATTCAGAGATTTCTTAGTATGAAATCTCACACAACTTCACAAGACTCGCTAACCACTAACTTATCACATGCTGGTGCCACTATAAATGTAATAGGTGAGGAAAAAGTTATGGCTAGACTGGGATTCGAACACTGGTCCAGGGTTAACAGTATGACTTCTCTATCAGTTGTCTGAATTGAGCTACTGAAACCTAGCCTATTATGTCTAGTCTCTGCTACAATTGTGCAAAACCCCCTCTATAAACATGCAGATCTACAAAATTGAAACTGTTGTTATCATGGAAGTACCGGTCTTGACGGATATAAGGAATGCAACATGGTTTCATAAAAGCTATCCCAGATAATTTTCAAAACTGAAAATATGTTGAAGAACAAGCAGAAATTGCAATAGATGGGCCAGTGTTTACAATTAATACCCAAAATTTCAAAGTCGTTGCGTGTGTTTGCGTTTCTGGATTTAACTTAAATCTATCGAAATACATGTAGGTTTCCGTCAAATTAGGCTACCCAATGATATAAACTTGTACAGTGTAGGTCTGATGTTTAATTTATTAGTGAGATGGTACACCACTGATTACTTTGAGTGTGTACATGTAGTTAAATGCATGGAGATGAATTTCAATCCCTGCTTATAATATAGTAACCAAAAGTCTTTGATTATACACGTACATGCATCTGTATTAATTACAATTATTCCTTCATGAGAATGTACAGGCACCGTTTCCATAGTTACAGCAGATGGAAGAATCATAGTGGTGAGTAGATCATGATTATTGTAAGATTTATTCAATACAGTGGAATTTGTCTTGATAGACTGCCCTGTAATGGTGTTTCACACCAGTGATCTTTTAGACAGGTTCCACTTTCAGCAGATGCAGGGCCTTCTTACCAAGTTTCAAGTCATTGGTAATTAAATTTTTGAAAATCTATATACATGCTTTAAATCAATACCTACTGTATATTCTTAAAGTAATCATAGATGCCCACCAAAAACATCAGACCTGTAAAAGAATTTCTTGATGGTAAACTCCAGCTTGAACACATTAGTCTGTAAAGTTGTTATATAAATTCCTTTTGAACACACATGCCATTATTTTTGTACACCCTATATGAATGATCATTACTTTGCTTTAGAAGCGAATGTAGAATATCGTGGGACCTTTTATGTTTCACTATAACTAAGTATCATTACATGTATGTATTTCAAATGCACGACATATCAAATATTTAAAAAAGGCCCAGATTGAGTGTAATGATTATGCATGTTTCAACAATATGTTTCATAATTTTGCAGGGAACTTTGAAGGGATTTGACCAAACAATTAATCTAATATTAGATGAAAGTCATGAGCGAGTGTACAGTACCTCTAATGGAGTGGAGCAGGTCATATTAGGATTATACATCATCAGGGGAGATAATGTGTAAGTAGACATTGTACAAGGGGAGATAATGTGTAAATAGACATTGTACTAGGGGAGATAATGTGTAAGTAGACATTGTACAAGGGGAGATAATGTGTAAGTAGACATTGTAATAGGGGAGATAATGTGGACATAGATAATGGAGAAGGGGAGATACCTGGTAATCTAAGTGAACAGTGAAAGGGGATACTGTGTACAGTCATGATAATGTGTACAGTAGATCTAATGGAGTAAAGCAAGTCATCTTAGCCCTCCCCCCCTAAGTATCAAAGTAGTATACTCTTTTCTATTGTGTTTGACCAGTCTATTATGGCCTGCAGTGGTGAAAGGGTTAATTAAGATTATACATCATCAGGGGAGATAATGTGTAAGTAAACAATGTAGAAGGGGAGATAATGTGTAAATACATATAGATAATGATAAGGGGGGTAATCTAAGTGAACATTGAAAAAGGGATACCAAGTTCAGTCCTGAAAGCCTGTAGAATACATCTATTAGAGAAGGACAAGTCATATTAGGATTGTACACAATCAGAGGAGATAATGTGAAAGTAGACAATGTAATGTGTAAATAGAATATGGAAAGGGGAGATAATATAAGCAAATGGTGAAAAAGGGACACTGTGTACAGTTATGAGGGAGTGTAAATGTACATCTAATGGAGTGGAATAAATCATAAGTGGAGATTGTGTGAATTAAGTACTGGAAAAGGTGAGATGATCTAAGTAGGGGTATCCTGAAGTTTCTTCCTAGGCACCTGATCCCACCTCAGGTGTGTCTAGGGGTCCGCATTTGCCTGACTCCTTATTTTGCATTCCTTATAGGAATTATGAGAATGATCACTGTTCTTTACCTTACCTTTTCCTAAGGATTATACATCATCAGAAGAGATATCCTTATCAGTGAAAGATTCTTGAGTGTGACATTTAATAGTAATACAACCATAATATCAGGGAGCAGAAACAGAGGATTTACCTTTTAAAACAGCTGAAGTTTGTTTCTTATTAACAGTATTTTGAAGTCACTGACTTGAAAACTTCCGAGGGTATTAGTCACAAGTCTGACTTTACACTTTTTCTTTGGTGTACAGAATCAAATATCTACAGTCGAGCCTCATTAATCCATCCGAATGCTTCACCTTCCAGACAGAATTTGCTAGGGACTGAATTTTCAAATTGCATAGATTAGCCACCATAGAAAGTGTGCTTCAGTAGTCTGGATGCTTCATTACTCTGGACATTTTGAATTGGAACAAAGGTGTCTTGATTAACACGGCTCCACTGTATATATTGACAGGTATTATGATTCCGTCACAATAATTGTTCTAAGTGACACAAATTAATGATTTTGTTTTCTATTTTTGCAGTGCGGTAATTGGTGAAATTGATGATGACACAGACACCTCGCTGGATTTCAACAACATAAAAGCTGAACCACTGAATGCCGTCTCACACTGATACTTGTGGAATATAGACATTACTGTACATAGACATCTGTATATAGGGAACATTTGTGTCGTCATGATCACTGACATCATCATCGTCATCATCTACTTCTGAAGGACATCATTTTTTTATGAAACAGTGGAACGGAATTGAACAGACCTCTTCATCTGCCATAGAATTTAGAACATGCTAAACATGGTCTGATAGCCTAGGGTTTTATTTTAGGTAGCCTCCCAAGATCTCTTTAGATTTGTGTTTTATACCTGAGTATTTCATTTGTAAAGACTTTACATCACTACTTTAACCCTTTCAACCCCAAGTATCACAATGGTATGCCCTTTTCTATTGTCTTAGACCAATCCATTACGGTATTTAGGGTTAAAAGGGTCAATAATTGTGGTCTTATAACTTGTTTATGTCAGATGAACAGATGTTCATTGTAAATAAAGAATACAACAATCATTATTCTTTATTAGTTTTGACAAGGATATAGTTTACAGTTACAGATTCACTTATAGATAGGTTGCATTAGCATCAGTTTTCTTAGAGTTACTTCCCTTTGTCAGCCATGTTGGGGATCAGATTGGAGTTTTTTGTTCATTGTTAAGCCAAAGGATTTATATGACAAAGTTTGTCTTATTTTCGACTCAATGCAAGTATGTATGTAAGGGATGGGACTTCATGAATTGTGTCAACATAGTAAATATTCAAGGAATGACCCCAGTAAGCAGAAAAAGGATCAGTAATTTGGTTGGTTTATGCATTTGGTTTGAACCCCCAAGATGGCCGACAAAGGGAAATAACTCCAAGAAAATTGATGCTATTGAAACCTATCTATACTGCTTGGACCAGATAAATAAACTTGGCTGAAACACATTAAACAGCTTTTCATCAGGGGTCACGGTGGCTCAGTTGTTTGTGTGTTTGAATTTTGATTGTCAGGTGTTGGGTTCGAATTTATGACCTGACTGGCTTTCCCTGTCTTTCAGATGAGACGGTGAAAACTGGTCCCTTGTCACAGTAGGTGTTAGCATGTGAAATAAGCATCCCTGCTCATGGCAATTAGTAGTGCCAAGCATAGGCCAAATTTGTCGCCCTTTTCCGGCATATGGTGACATCTCCGCATATGTGAAAGATTATTGAGTAGGACATTAAATATTAATACAGTCAACAACACTTTTACAGCATGAACCACAAAGTAAACATGGCTCCAACATTTTTAACTGACCATGCCTTACTTCATTTCATTTTGTAATACATTAATTCTATCCTGATTTAAGAGAAAATAATGAAAATGTGGTCACATATGACAGTTGGTCTCTTAATTCGGGTCATATGTGTTAGAAAAAACATTTCCAAAAAACAACTTGAACTGAGAGACCACTTGTCATATGTGCCTATCTTTGCATCATTCCTCAAACAGACTTAACACAGGTTAGACTGTAATTGGTCTTGCCATCTCCTCTGTAGGGTCTAGAAATCTTAAATATGTACATGTACAGGGGAAACGGTCTTGAGAGACCACTGTTGTGAGAGACCACCTATCTTGAGAGACCACTGTTGTGAGAGACCACCTGTCTTGAGAGACCACTTATAAGAAAATATGGTTTTAAATAATCATATAC
>JACSZP010010782.1:0-17763 GCA_016161895.1 Pinna nobilis
ACTGAACAGCAGACTGAATTGTGATGGTATTTAATGGTCTGACTAGTGACTGAAGTGGTCTCCTAAGTAAGGAGCTACTTCGCTCAGGTAATTTGTGAATATAAATAGGCTACAACCCGCTGACGAAGCACTCAAGTCCATCATGGCGTAAACAGAGGAATAGACAGATTTATTTACATTTAACAAAAACTTGTGGCCAGACACGCGAGAATCAAAGTTTGATGTAGATAATCGTTTAACATTTAGTTTACCTAAGAATCATACAATTATACAAAACTATGTTGAGACATACAAACATAAATCGACTCCGAGGTCGCCGTGGATCAGTCGGTAGCGTTTTCGTCTTGCCTTCTGGACCAAGTTGCACAAAGCATTGCTAAGTTTTAACTTGCAGTCAGCCATTAATACAAGTTTAAATTTTTGCCTAATTGTAATTTGTTAACAATATGGTTTAGTTGGTTAATTACCAGTAAAGTAATAAAAAAAAAATTTATTTTAGAGTTACCAAACCGCAAATTTAACCAGTGCATAGGCGGATCTAGACAATTTAAAAAAGTGCCGAAACTTACCATGAGAAGAGAACTCGGTTTTACTATCTCATCCGGACAGAGAAAGCACCAGCATCACGGTGCGGGTTCAAACCCATGATCTCATGATCAGTAGGGAAACATGCTCATGCGCGGATCTTGAGGGGGGGGGGGGGGTCGAGGGGGTCCAGAATCCCCCTGTAATTTGCGAAATATATACCTACATCGGCCAGTCAGGCTAAGATTCTCATTTGAACAAGGAAAGGTTTTCCCCTTTACAAGTTGGACCCCCCCCCCGGAAAAAAATCCTGGCGTGATGCTAACCCACTGAGTCGCACCGGTTCTAAGATGGAACCTGGAAAATCGAGGCTCACTGCTTCAGTAAGACAGGTCTTGGAACGATAAAGACATGGTCACTGCTCAAGTGATGAAAGGTGCCGGTCATTGACCTACAAGTGAAGCCGGTATATGGTGAGTGAAAATTGTTTGAGAATCTCAAGCAGCAGTAAAACAAACTAGAAATTTTCATCGGTGTCGCTTTATTTTGATATAAATATAAATGGATACGGTAGACTTCTCTCTCTCTCTCAATTGTTTTTAATTTTCATTATTCAAATTCCATTTCATTCACACTACGTTTGTTAATCACAAGTTATCAGTAAATCAATAAATGGTGGCGCTCGAGTTAAAATCGAAAGTGAGCACACGGCTACATTAACATGCCATGATAGGCGTAGGAACGTGAGAGGTCGTAGCCTTCCCTGAGCTTATAGATGACTAGCATCATTTTAATGTTTAAGACATTATCAAAATGCACATCTGACAACGCCTTGTATAAGTACTGGTAAATAATACAAAATTTTGAAAAATCAAAACGAATATATTATATGGATTTTTAAACTGGAAACAATATAATTTATAAAATTATAATAAGAAAGGTTTCTCCGTTTTGGCTTTACTCCTTTGGTTTACATACATACACTTTTGATTTGGCTGTCCAAGTCACATTTAGTAGACATGTTGGCCTACGCATGTTTACTTTTGACGATTTCAAGTTAAAGTAATCAAATGGCAAGTTTTAAGCAATTAAACAAATATAAATAACAAAAAGAAAATTGACTAGAACGTTATTAATCTGGAAAATAGTGTGCCGTGGACCCGCGCTGCACACTCCCTAAGTTACGTATATCGAACTCCACTAAACGTCTGTGTTTGTTGAAAATTCGAATCAAAATCAAATTTATAACAGACTGGTCGAATCTATGGCACCTAGTCCTGAGTAGGAATTTCCACAAATCGTTTGAACAGCTTTTCAGGTAAGTTGGGAACGGATGCGTCATGCAGTCCTCAGTCAAAGCGCACCCGACCCAAGGTCGCATTACAGCATTCATCGTGAACACGCTTTTCCATAGTAATATCCACCCGCCCTCTAGTTCCGGGTAGCCGAACAGACAATCTGGCTCCTCCATGAAGACAAACGTTTCTTGTTTTGTTTGTTTATTGACTTTCCATTCGGCGGGGTTTTGTTGCATCTGAATTCCAGTCTGTTTTGTCCTGTTAAACACGTTATCCCAAGCTGATTTGATCTCTTTGAATCTTATAGATACATCTACCCACATAACAAAATCGAATTCTTGTAAAACTTCGTATATCATCAACGGTTTCCAGGCAAATGCCTGTATGATTTTAACATGGAGTGGAAATTTATCAAACTCAAATTGCCTGACTTCACACTTGCAATGTTTCTTCATCGATTTTCTCTGTGCGTCCGTCAGCCCTATATCATATAGTACCACCCTGAGGTCTGGGTATATCGTCCGCATTTGCGAATCAATCGAAAGAAAAAACGCCTGCGTTTCTAAATAGTGATTCGACGATGCCGCGGTAACGATGACTGGAATACTATGGCTGTTGGAATATTTCTGAGACTTACCGATATCTTGTTCGTACAAATCATCCTGTAGACACGGCGCATTACTAGACACCTTGTAATTAAGAGCCTTCTCTAAATTATCTTCCATGTTTGGATAAAACGTATCTTGAGCGCATCCCTGAGTAGAATTCCGATCATATAGCGACGGCTGCTGAATTTTGACAAGATCCCTGAAATGCGCCGCCCAATATAATACGGAAGCGCGTGTGCGATTGTTGTTCACATCTTTGTCGATAAAACATGTGCTCTGCGTCCTCCATTTGCTGGGTAACGATAAATTGTTCACATTATAAGATGGACTTGTACTGCTTATGGCCATGTAATATATACACGAAACAACAGTGACACACAGTAATAGTAGTAGGACCGTAATCTTTCGTCTGCAAAACATCTTCTGACTAACATTTTGCTACAATAACATCTTTCTCGAGTTTCCGCTTCGCTGTTTCACAGTACGACGTGAGGTCACGGGTCTTATAAATAATTATTATGCCCGATGAGATGCTAAAAGGGGCAGATAACTGTAATGTTTGTATCGTCAGTGAGTCAACAATATCGGTGTAAAGCTATACCTGTGTGCAAAAAAAGATAGCTGGTACTTATCATGAAGTATGTTAGCATTGTTGGTACAAATTGAGGGTAGCAGATAAGAGAAATAAATGACGGTTTGTTGAAAGAGGATTTCTTTTTCTTAAATTTGGGTTTGTTATCTCTAACATATGGTAATTTTTATCAGTTGGTTTAAGGATAAGGTATGGATATACAGTTGTACATGTATTTGCTTTAGTTGAAAAGGTCATATGATGACTTATGAGTTCATTTTGGAGGGAGATGGGTATGTGTGTTATGGCCTGACTTTTCCTGGAGAGAGAGAGAGAGAGAGAGAGAGAGAGAGAGAGAGAGAGATGACTGGCTGTCTGGTCCGGTTACGACAATGGCGAGTTTTATCATTTAAGAGGCGTGTGCGTATGCATTAAGTTTTCCAAAGAGAATATGCATTACCAAGTATTTATGTTCAGAACTCCAGATGATTTTTGATTTCAAGGGATGTTCACTCCCTGATTTTGAACTCGATCATGATTTTATTTCTTTAAATCTAATTAGGGTATTTTCACCTCTTCAATTTTACATCAATGCTAAAAAGTGAATGCTAATAATTGAAATAAAAATGCAAGTCAAAAAGTTCTGATCTGACATGTTCGAATATAGTACAGTGTAGGCCTCCTTAATTGATCGTGGCTAAAATAAATAGAAAATGCGTTTAAAGTTAATAAAGTTTAAAGTAATAAAGTTTCACAAATAATGAGGTCGAACCCTAACATTTGGACCAACAATATGGCTGGCTCAAATTGGTCTGTTTTTGTTTTGTTTTTTTATTTTTTATTTATTTTTTTATTTAAATACATGCAAGTAATACCAAATGTATGATACACTGAATTTGATGGCCAGTAACTGGAGGAATTCTCTCTCTCTCTCCCCCCCCCCCAACAAAAAATACTAGAGCTGTTCTAACGNNCCCCCCCCCCCCCCCCCCCCAAGTGCTGAGGATAGGCCAAATTTGTTCAACAGCCCTTCACCGGCATACGGCGATGTCTCCATATAACTGAAAGATTATATTCTTGAGTGGGAGGTTACAAAACAACCCAACCAAACACCCAACAAATAAAATTCTACCCTTTTTTCAGAATGACATCACATAATTAAGGTGTCACGAAACGTGACACTAGCGGATGTCAAATATATACTGTCGAAATGATCATATAATTATGAATAATTAAGATAATTTCATTTTACGGAAAATAATATTACTACTTTTAATTATCAATACAAGGCACACATACAAACGTATTTTAAACAAATGTGTTATCTTATTGGCTATGGTTAGGTGGAAAGTGATAAATAGCCACAAGTAAGATTAAGATTATCACGTTATAAAAAATTAAACCACTTCCACGGACGCAAATTCAATGGGGCATCGAGGATGCTAGTAAAATAAGAGAAATTGCAATCGCTCTTTCTCTCTCTGTGTGCGTTGTCTTCGACTCTGTAATTATGTGATGTATATTTTTTCTCTCTTTCTCTTTCCTCCTTGTAATTATTTGATGTATATTTTAAATCTCTCTCTGTAATTATACTCTCTCACTCTATTTATACTCTCTCATTCTGTAGTTACACACACACACACACACACACACACACACACACTCTGTTTTCACCCCCTTTGTGATTATGCGATTTCCATTTTACAGCAGAACTTTGTTTAACCTATCAGTTCGATCAAAATAACGTGTAAATGTGATCCGTGAGTATTTTTGTATGTTTTTTATTTTGCAAATCAAAGAAGACCGTACACAAAAATCAATTTTATATCATTCAAAATTCTTCAGTTAATATCGAAAAGAAATATTGGTATATATGGGAGCGCGCACATTCGGTAAAATAGATACAGAAAATATTACGATGCTTTAGATTGCATTCCTGAAAATGATTTTAAGTGCACGTCCCAACTGGCTTTGATGATGAATTCACGTGCGAGTTATTCCCCTTTATGCATGGATGCTTGTACAGGCGGCGATTGAGATGGCATGTTAACGTAGTTAGGGGTGTGGAATCATTTTGCTCTCTGGTCCCAAGACTAACTGACAGAATAAATATGGTTGCCTGAAAATGTGATCCAGTTGTCCTTTGCGTTTCAAAGGATTCGAAGAAGAACAATATGTGTTTTGTGAAAATTTCTGAAATTATTTTCTCAGTATATTTCTGTATCATGAAACAGAAGTCAGGGAAGTAAGGTATGCCAATTTTATATTATGTACGGTATAATGCAATTAGTTGACAAATTTATATGCGGATTTATCTATATATCTACAAATAAGACAACCCGCCCGAAAATGCATGACCAGAAAAATATAGAAAAAAAAAGTTAAAAAAAAAAAAATAGAAAAGGAGCTTGAATATAATGTCTAAAAGATAGTAAATTTTAATAAAAATACATTAAAATGGAATATAGAAAATAAATGCAGGTTAAACTAAAAAAATTAAAATACTGGTCGAGGTTAATACATTTTAGACACAATGTCCCATACATTTTTGTAGTAATGAACATCGTTTGCGATTAGGCCGTGGTTGAAGAATTCGTGGGAGACAACTCGTGCAGGGTTACCGAAGTTATCTTGGGCCTTGGAAAATGACAACAACTCGAGCTCCATTACTACATCTAAGTAAGTACAGCGCACTCGCTTAAAATTTAATCAAAATAATACCATGTATGATGTGATTTAAAAACCTACAAGTAATTGAATAATGTAATCTCATTCATTTAATTACCATACTCACACGTCTTAACCTTTGGATTTGCTTTCTTTTTGTGGCGAAGTTTTCGAAGTTCATTGTCAATTTTCTCTTTGCGCGCACACACACACACACACACACACACACACAAAATAGCATATAATACGGAAGTTGTTGTCATTTTCCTTACCCAGTTATCTGCCGGTTATAACTCCCCTAGGCTTCTGAGTACACGTGTATCAAACCTTGGAAACTTGAATAATTCGTACATTTCAAATACACGATGGTTCTGGCAGTTCCTTGTAATTTTCTGGTATTAATCGATCGGCATTATAACACTTAGCGGGTATCTTGTTTGAATACATGTACAGAACAAAAAGCCGACGTAACTAGTACCTCATGGCATTTATAAGCTAATGTAAAACTTATATATATACACACACAGTTGTAACAATCACTGACCTTACTGCTGTTAAAATAACTTGCTCAACGAGATCCTTTGGAATGAGATTATAATTAACAGGGGACCGGGGTTACAGAAGTACAATGTAGCTGAAATATAAACTATCTATGTGCAACGATGATACATTGTGCAAGGTCATTGCTTCTGACGGGCTTAGTCATGTTCACCACGAGTAGGAACAATTTCTACTTGAACCGCCTGGACACGACCTTTATCAGCTAAAACAAAAATACAGAATATCACACATATGTACCGATATTCAAGTTTACCAACACATTGTACAAATGTTCAACGCTTTCATCAATGCTTCCTTGTTTTCTCCTAAATACTTCCCTATCGTCCCAAAACCCTGCATATGGTAATCACCATCAAAACCACCTCGCCCATCCTCCTTATCCTCCTCGTCATCACCATCACCACCACCACCAACACCACCACCGTCATCGTCGTAATCATCATCATCATCATCATCATCATCATCATCATTATCGCCACGACTTATTATCAGCATAGCGCCGTAATTATGTCATCATTATAATCATTTGGCATCGACTTCGTTGTAATAATCATTATAAAATCTTCTCAAATCATCATCATTGCAACCATCACCATAACAACGCGATCGCCACCACCATCATTGACAGCATCGACCGTGAGTGGTAGTAATGGTGATTGTAACATTAGTATAAGCAGTATTATTTTCGCATTACACGATTAACTTAAACCTCAAATGTCAATTAGGGTTTGGATTTAATGTATTATTTTTTGGCCGCCGTGGCCTAGTCGATAGCGTGTTTGACTTCTGATCGAGAGACCCGGGGTTCGAATCCAAGTCAAACTGAGGTTGGCCGTCCCTGTTTATTTGGGTGAGGCAGTAAAAGCCGAGGTTCCAGTGTCACCCTAGGTGTTGGCACGTTAAAGAACCCTCCATGCTCTACGGTCATAAGTGCCGAGCATACCCAAAATTTGTCGCCCTTCACTGGCACACGGTGGCGTCTCCATTTATGTGAAAGATTCTTGAGTGGGACGGTTAAACAAAAATACAACCAACAAACATTACCTATTGTTGCTATGGAAATCCTTTTCGGACATAGATCACTCTTGCTGTGGTAGGCCTTCATATGTTGCTATAGTAATATCTTACGCTCGTTTTACGTCATTTCAGTCATATCACAGACTTCAGAAATGGTGGTCTTCGCTAAGGATTTAATCATATGTACCGAGAAATCTCCATCGCGAAAAGCAAACCCCACACAAGGAGTACTTTCGCAACTGCGCACATTTAACCGTCGGGACTCGAACTCTAGACCACCAGGCCCAAAGTAGAGCACTGTTCCGCGGAAGCTCGGCCCACTCTATGTTGTTGTTTGGTGCATCGTCGTTCAACGTCTCAGTCTAGAGTCTACTGTAACAAGAGATCTCTAGCTATAGATGACACGTTCAAATCATTTACCACGTGATCTCACCATATGTGAGAGATGCTTGAGAAAGGTGAGAAATTACGCAACAATACGGTTGTGAATAGTAAATCAGATATTGAAGGATGGGAGAATCGGTGTGACTCCGTGGTTAGTGTCATTGTCACTTTTGATCGCGAGATTGAGGGTTCCAATCCGCGCTTTGGATTTGACTGGCTTTCCCTGTCCCTCGGATGGGGCTATAATAGCCGAGGTCCTGTGTCACAATAGACATCTCCAAATTAAAGAACACTCCCTGCTTAACGGCCATAATTGCCGAGCATATGTACCAACTTTATAGCACTTCACCGAGCCCGGCATCGGAGCTGTCTACATAAACATACAAGTGAAATATTCTTGAGTGGAACGTTATTGGTTTAACAACAAAACAACTAACCAGCCAATCAAAACGGAAGGAAATCTTGCAATCGGCATGACGTAGATCCCGCCAAGAACAAAATACGGCGAAGGAAGGAAATGTGATTACTACTGTGCATATAAGATATGAGTAACCTCAAACTCCCGTACATTTAACAACACAACTTCCCTGGATGTACACAGGCCAACGGGTTTCTTTTTCATTTTGGTATGATATAGATCCCGCCAATGACCAAAGACGGCAAAGGAAGGAAATATTGTTACTATATGTAGGATATGAGTAACCCCAAAATCAAGTACACTGAGAACACAAATTCCCTGAATGTATACAGACCAACGGGTTTTCTTTTTCATTGTAAATCTGGGGTATTTTAGAAGGGGTGATATTGCAATTGATTGATCATACCTGTTAAACATTCTTTTGTTTTAGACAATTTACAAAATGAAAAACCGACAAATGTCTGTAAAAGTTTTTATATTGTCTAACATGAGCACTCGTTTTCTTATGGATTTTTATGTCCAAAGCATTTAAACCGACAAGAAAACAATTGAAAATACATTTCGGAACAAATATCCGCAAAAAAAATTGATAAAGTCATGTAATACATACATGCATACTTAAATACATCCATGCTGGTTGTATTGTTAAAAATTAATTTATATGGAGACATAACCGAAGGCTGGTAAAGACGAGGAATTTCACATTTACTCGGCTTTTCGGCTTTATAGCAGCGAGAGTTCTTTAACGTGCAGTACCTTACGTGACACGGGACCTCGTTTTTTAAGGTCTCTTCTGAAGGACAGGAAAGATCAATCACCTCAGTGCGGAATCGAACACACAACTTAACGATCTGAAGGTAAACACGATAATCATTACACTCCACATGCATACATACACACATACATACCGCGGTTGACTGCTCTTGCCTTTCGGATGAGATAGTAAAAACCGAGGCCCCAACACAGTTGGCGTCGGCGCGTTAAAGAAATCTCCCTGCTCTATTGTCATAAGTGCCGAACATTGGCAACTTTGTCACCCTTCACATGATGACGTCTCCATATCAGTGAAAGATTCTTGAGTGGGACGTTAAACAACAATACATACATACATACATACATAGATACATTTTGAGAAACCACACTTAACGAACCCAGTAGATAAAGAGGAGACCCCAATTTCAAGTCATAATTGAAAATGTAAATTGATACTAGGAATTTGATTTATATCGAATTGAACCTTACTATTTATTTTTACATCATCCCGCTGACGTTACATTTAATTTTTCATCACTAATATCATTTAATTCTATAATTCGGGTTTCTATCCGCGATAATAGATCGTCCTGGTATCTAAGTATACTGTCATCTTTCTCAGTCGCTTCGCAATCCATCCCAAAGTTCCAATCGCAATTCCTGTGGTGATGAATTAACGCATCGCTAGAGGGCACCATAAGCGTTTGAAAGTGTTCCTCGAACGGTTTGCTAAGGTGATGTATTCCTAGTTCAAATACTTTAGTAGGGTTGACCAGCATTTTGGTCCTAACTTTACTAACCCTTTGCGTCCGAATCGTGTTATCTAAAGTCACAAGGTGATGCAGTTTTCTTGTTTTATTTGCAACTCGATCTTGGAATTCCGAATCGAAAAACACACTGTAAAAACGATAGACTGCTATGTCTTCAATATCAAGATATCCATTTGCTTCCTGCAAGTAGTCCACTAATTCTGACCATGTACTGTAATTCTTCGGAAATAGATATTCGTCGATATCGATGAAGAACAACAATTTTGATTTGTACATGTTTCTGTACTGGCAGTCCCATATGGCAGCAGACTGACCATGATACCAAATTTGGTAATTTTCTAACGGCATTTTCCATGGCAGTAAGGTCACTAAGCCAATATTTTGATAATGTTTCAAAAGTTCTAAAGCCTCTTTCTGAATATCTTCGTGGTAGAAAGTAAAATGTTGAGCACCAAGTATCATTGACATCTCAATAAACTCCATTAGCGCGCGGGCACTGACCTGACCAAATAAGGGTGGTACACAGATCCCGATCTGTTGTTGAATATCTTCCTGTGGTTTATTATGAGTAACGTTAACTATATAAGAAGTTCCTAATTCAGCAGAATATTTCAATAAAGAAATCTGATTGGCTCCCACGTTATCTTTTGGAACTATACATGATCCTAAGTATGCAGAAAATTGCTTCATGTGATTTTCACAAGTCTCATAAAACTGGACGGCAGTACTTAAACTTTTGCGACCGTTTTCTGTTGAAGGAAAATGACACCATAGCTTAGTTTTAATTCTCTTATTACTCTCTCCTAATACAATCAGACGAATATGATGAACCTCATTTCTGTAATCGTAATAAGCAGAGTACAAATATACTCCACGAAATAATTCCTTAAACTTTCCCGTCGGTAATGGAATATTTGCTCTAGTTACCATTCTCTGTTCATTGTTAAACTCAATTCCTTCGTACATGCGAGCAATATTGCTATTGTTCTTACTCTTGAGAAAATGAAGAACTGCTTCTTTTCCATTTACGACATTGCCTGATACCCGACCGGTTTCTGGCAATTTCGCCATTTTACCTGAACGTTCTTTAGACTTTATGCTGTCGACAAAGCGGCGTAGGGCCAGTTTTGTTTCATTACCATATTTTTCGAGCAGAGGCTGAAGCTTTCGTTTAACGTTTTCCACACTCTTTTTTATGGCAGCGTCTAAAGGATTAACTGAAAATAAACTGTTTGAATGATCCTCGCTTTTCGTGATTGTTTTAGCTATATGTAAATAGTTTTTATCGTTCTGGGCTAGATTAGCACTGTTTTGACTGGACGATGTCGTGACCGAAGCCACAGGTTTTTGGTCCACGCCTTCTTCAAATAAATAATCATCATTATGTATGTCTGCTGTGAATTCCCCTGATTTTGTATAAATACAAACTGCACAAATTAAATACAATATGGTTACCAAGCAGAAATAGCGCATTATCAGATGTCGCTTCATGTTTGCTTCATAACTGAGTTGCTATTCTGAATAATCCGTAGTATTTGCGTTTCGCAATTTGGAAGTGAACTCGAGGTAATCGTCTGCGCAAAACGCCCATATTTGATGTACACTCACTCATTTCTACGGCTCTATTCCGATTTGCTAGTAGCCCGGATACCTGGAAAAATTAAAATGTTTATATTTTAAAAACAGTATTGGAAACTATATATCTTGCACTAAAAAGATTTTAATGTAGGCCCTAAGAGCGAATTGATTCAGCGTTTTTTTTTGCAATACAACTCGATTGTTTCAGATACGTTTGACTAGTCAGGTCTGCGTTTTTAATACCATAACATTTTTATGTAGTGTGCTATGCCACGGTTATTTCAGCTAGGCTTCAACATCGTGGCGATATTCATTAAAATCAGACTTCAGAAAAGTTAGAAGTGGTGGACCACGAAAGAAGTGGTGGTGGTGGTTTAACATACCAAACCAAGCAATGGCAGAGAACATCAGTTTTTGCTCATTAAAAGGACGGGACAAATTGCCATGGTATTGATGCCTTCTAGATTTGAAACCTCGACTGTCTAAGGTGAAGGTGAACATTGTCGCATAGTCTTGTTGAGATCTCAACATATCGTTATTATAATCCAAAACCTAGAACATAGCATTAAAATGTTAATCTTAGCAATATGATGACCACCTAGGCCACGTGGTCTTTAGGCGTACCGGTTAATCCTCTGTAGTATATCGTCAAAGGGCAATATACCACTTTTGTGAATATTGAACAAACACAGACCTCCGAAAACCAGAGGTGGGATCAGGTGCCATGGAGGAGTAAGCTTCCCCTACTGACCGGTTACACCCGCCGCTAGTCAACAGTCAAATTCAAATGAAATCTTGAGCAGCGAATTCTGCCTCTCGGATTGACTCATAGATTGCGCAACTTCCCAGTATTTGAATATTTTTAGTTTTCCTTTCTCAGAACTGCCTTTATTTTTGACTAAAGCAGTTTTCACAGGGAAACATTAAATAACATGCACTCAGGTTTATTGTGTGATACCATATGCGAATGAAGTCAGATCAATGTGTTGGGAGGAAATAAGAAGCTTCAACAAGGAAGGATGCAATATCGTCGGAAGGCAAGTGTTGAAATAGATTAGATTACTAGTAGTAATCGTGTTTCATTTCAGAAGTGTTGTACTTCCTGCTAACTTCAAGATTGCTCTAAAAGTTAGACACTTTTGCACCTGGTTGTCATGGTGTACTCGTTTGAATGTCATTGAGAAATAGTCCAACTGTTGACATGACCGGGCTAACTCACCTTACCCTGATAGGGCCGCCGTGGCATAGTGAAAAAATGTGTTCGACTTCTAACCATGAGGTCGCAAGTTCGAATCCGCGCCGCGCTGCGGTTAGCTGTCCTCGTCCTTCGAGTGAGACAGTAAAAATCAAATGTCCCGTGTCAGAGTAAAGAATCCTCACAACTCAATGATCATCAGTGCCGATTATACGCTAAATTTGTCGCACTGCACCGGCATCGGTGACGTCTACATACAAGTGGAAGATTATTGAATGGGACGTTAAACAACAATGCAATCAACTAAATGACTTACCTTGAAGAGACATTAAAACATTGAGTCCACAAGGAATCTGACGCTATAAAACACTCGTTGGACACAAGCGAAAGAAATTTAAATATTGATTATTTGGCAGATTGATCTTTAATTCAACAATTAAAGTCACACTTTGATTTATGAAATGTATTTAAATTAAGGATTTCAAGGCAAGTTGTCAATCTTGTAAACGGATCAACATGTGTGTGTGTGTGTGTGTGAGAGAGAGAGAGAGAGAGAGAGAGAGANNAGATGCAAGAAGAACTAATATTTAAAGCAACATTTGTCCAGCAATCTAAAAGAGAGAGAGAGAGAGAGAGAGAGAGAGAGAGAGAGAGAGAGAGAGAGAGAGAGAGAGAGACACCTGGATCCTTTATTAATGATTAGTTTGACAAGCTAATAAAAAAAGCTAAACTGCATAGTCTTGATAGATATTATGCTTCCAACATAAGGCCAATGTCTAGGAATCAATTTGAAATCCTAATGTTGATACCAAGTACAAATTGTGATGAACCAGAATCAATTTAGAATAAGGTGCAGAGAAGAAGAAGAAGAAGAAGAAGAGGAAGAAAAGTTGAAGATACCACGAAGTCTCCATATTTAATAGAGGTGAACAAGATTTAAGAAGATGATTAAAACGAAGACTAATATAGATAATACTACATGTACATGTATAATCACTGAATTTGGTGATATTAGGGTCATCTGTCCAAATAAACATGATGTTGACTTAGAGATTTCACCTTGGGCACTATCACGCTCCTTCGGATTATCGAATCATTATATATCCCTCAGCCACCGACAATCACTGTACTGTAAATCCAGTTTCATTCGCGAGAATTTTATTTTCATGTAATTAGGCGAGATCACTTACTCGCGAAAATAAAGTTCTCGCTTGATATATAACCAGACATTGATATACACTATACAGCATTAACTATAATACTCAACATACAGACACGCGTAAATTTAGTATCGCGAATTTTTGCAAAGCTACCACCTCGCCAAAATAAAGTTCTGCGAAAATTTCTGGATTTACAGTATATAAGATGTCAAAATGCATCATTATCTATGTCCTGTAATTCCACTTGATTTAGGAGAAATTAAAAATAAGTACTTGAGAATTCAATTATGTGTTGCACAGTACACATTTCAATAATAAGTAAAACACACCTACATAAAGCACAAAGGGCTTTATTGATGGAACTTGACGATTGTAAAAGTAATTTGTTGCGATTTACGTTTATCACACCCAGTCCCGTCTTTTTCTCGTTTACGAGCATGCCCGGATGAGACTAATTTCCGGATTTGCCACAGAGATGACAAGACGGGTGCTGCACGCGGAGCAGGAGTCACTTATCCTTCCAGAATACCTGAGCTCACCCCCGGTTTTGAGGGAATTCGTGTTACTCTGTTTCGTTTTGTTAGTTTTATATGTCTTGTTGTGTGGATTACTTTTTAGTATTTTCTGTTTTGTTTTGGTCATTGTTCTGTCATTTTTTTACACTTGGAATGGTCCCTTGGTTTCTTCAATTCTCCCCCTTTTCTCGTGGTTTCATATAGATCTAAATAATCAGAAGAAATACTTGTAGAAATAGCAATATCATTTATTACAAGTCAATATTTACAAGAAGCTTTGATACATTCTTCAAAAGGTCTAAAGGTGAATTCTAAACTTTATTAAGTGTTGGAGGGTGAATAATAAATTTCAAATTTAAACATTTTCGTCATGTTCAAATCTATGGTTTGATTTCAACAAGGTCATGAATCTACAACTTTTAATCTTTAATTGAAGAAAGGGGTACGATGATAACAGGACAGACGCTAGACTTTCAACTCCTACTCCAGTCTGATAATTATTTTACTCTACAAATATACAGTAAGTACTAAATTATCTTATCTACAAAATATGTCAGCCCTACTTCAGTTTTGCTGAGTACAGACTAGTTCACTGGTACCGTACGTGAACTTTGTCAGACAATTTTTAATATCTGTTTTGTGAAAGGGTAGATAGCTACATTGTGCCTGAACCTTTGCGACCATTTATTTAATATCGTCAACCGAATTTACGCCTTCAAATGTCTGTTTTGTTTGTATGTTTAACTGTGCACCCAGGAATATCTAGATCATATACAGTGAAACTTGTATACACAAAGACCTCTTTAGGGACACACGAAAACCCGTCTTTAAAGTGAGGTGGACTTTATATAGAGGTTCATTTGTACACAAATCGTACTATTGGGGACAGCATAAAATGACCTTTGTGACCAGGCAATAAAATGGTCTTGCTTTCTAACACTTGTCTTTGCTAGGTACTCTGGATTGAAATTCAATGGGGAATCTTTAAGGTACCAGCACTGTAGCTACTAAGACACCGAATCCAGGTGTTTACGGTCTCACCCGAAGAACAGGAGACACCCAGTCACGCTATAGCTAGGACTACTCGAACCGTCAACACACTTCTAGGCATTAGACGTGCCTTTTCATAAAGCCCAAAATGTATGCAGTATTGTTACATGCTATTTAAAGGTATCAATGTTAGGCTACAGATTCAAAAATAATTTATCGCGTAAAAACTATCAGAAGATATATTACGGGGCAATTTTAAGAACAAGTTTTATTGACACAATTTATCTGAATATGAAACAAAGATATAATACGTCCTGTGTGTTCGGTCATACNNCATGAATGGATACCCCGGAATTGTCATGTTTCTACCTAGTGGGAACGCCCCCTTGACATGCATTAAGTTGCTCATAGCCTACTGTGTTATCTCGCTGCATATATCATCGATAGCTGAAACTTGCAGATTAATAATCTGAACACAATCCACAACTTGATTTGTAATGAAATAAAACTGTTACGTAACGGTTATGGTTGCTGATGGTGGAAATGTACATCCGTCTGTACTTCCGCGAAAGAGCACGCGCCTTTAGACCGGAAGGATGTAGGTTCGAGCGCTTGCGGAGGTATGACATGATTTTTTTCCCGTGTGATTCTGATGAGACAGCAGAAACTGAGGTATTACGCCTGTGTCAAGGATATGCATGACACAATAAAGATATGTCTGACTATATAGGAAAAAATCCTTAGTATATGTCAACATTTTTCAAACCTGAATTAGTATGGTGTGACAAAGATTTGATTCAGATAATGTTAAATATGGTGTTAAAACCACAATTCAATAACACAGAAAATATACATAATGCAATTACAATTCAACGGATTGCAACGGAAAGAGGTGCTAATTATGGTTACTTCCGGAAGATGAACAATGCGATGGTTGTTCCTTTAATATAAAGTTCATTCGAAACATTTCCTGTAGAAATATCATCGGCTAAGGGCGCAACTAAATCAAAGGGAAATATTGAACTAAATGTGTAGTGTTACTGTTTGTTTGCATCTCCCGTTGAAGAGAACCGTCGTGGCTATATGCTAGTGTGATCTGTCTTCATATCGTGATGTCTGGTTGGTTAGTCGTTGGTTAGTGGTATTTTTGTCTAACTATCAGCTCAAGAATTGTTTACCTATATGGAGACGTCACCGTATGTCATTGAAGGACGACAAGCTTCGCCCATGCTCGGCATTTATGGACATTGAGCAGAGATGTTTTTATATCTTGGCAACACCAATTGTGACACGAGTCCTCCGTTTTTACTGTCTCATCCGAAAGACAGGAACCCTGCAAGGTCTGTGGTTGAGACAGTAAAATCCAAGGTCCCGTGTCAAAGTACATTTCTATAAAATCACCATCTTCTTATTGGCCATAAGAATGAAGATTTTCCTGTCTCTCTGTGCCCCAATAGATTTAGCCCACCCACTAAGGTTTACTCAATTGCCCAAATAGTGTAGTCAAGAACCTGTAGCTCTTCATTTACGTCTTAAGGCGTCTCCATACCGGTGAGAAATATTAAGTGGGGCGTTAAACAACACAAAAACAACAACAACAACAACAACATCAACTTGTAGTATAACCGATTTCTTTCTAGACTCATCCAAACTTTCACCTGTGACCCCATGGTGTTATGGTGTTAATGATTTGGTTCATAGTGTATAATTTCAGTGTTGATGTTGAGAGTTTCAGCTGCTCTCTATATTATTTGAATACTTTTCTTGAATAATCATAAATTAATGAATAAGAAGTCGTATCAATACTTATTACAATGATCATATATTTCTAGATCTATCGGTTTTTTTTCAAGAGCACAAATACTTGAAATTACCATGTAAAATTTTGCACAGACGACAAATCACTTTCTTTAAGGAATATTACCACACTCAAAATACAGTTTTCTTTTATGTTATATTCAGATGTTTCAAGATCCGCATAGAAAACAACGATGGATTGACACCGTGTGGTGCATTTTATAAGGATGCTCCGAGAAACAAGTGCTGACAGAAAGGAAGATATACACTTGATTATCCAAATTTGAAAATTTTTCTTAATATAAATAAATTGTGTCTAACAATTTTATGACAAAATTTCTGCGTCTTAATTGATTTTACGTTTGCATATATTCGTAGCGAACAATCGCATCGACAATTGACACATTACACCTGATAAAGTATTGAAAGGTGTAACATGTATAAAACTATCCACTTTGCATAAAACGCATGTGTTTGAGAAATATTTGTATTGAAGTTTTAAATTGCTAAATTGTGAATACTTGGGTCCTTTTATTTTCACGCACATGGGATAACAAATGACTAGAAATGGAAGTATTTGTCAGCTTAAAGGATTAAGGAAATCTGACGCGTTTGAGACATAGTTTGGTTGTAGACTTGTAATTGTGAATTTACGCCTGGTTTTAAGTATTTTGTTTAAATACAAAACGTGATCGAACGATACGAGATGTCTGATTGTTGCAATAGAGTGTTGGAGATACCAATTCGAAGGGGAAATTCATCGAAAATCATTAATCGAGTGACAGACACAGCCATAACCAAAGCAGTAATGAGAGATAGTGCTGCAAATAAAAATCCACACTACAACACATGGAACTAAATACATGTACAAATAAACACGATCCAAACTTAATTTGGATGGGATTGGGGTGGATTCAGGTGCTCCGGAAGCGGAAGTAACTCCTGCCATAATCAAT